>JAVYIG010013571.1:0-46477 GCA_035222895.1 Strongylocentrotus droebachiensis
CATGTTATATTTTGCAGGGAACTGTTCTGTACCTGCTTAATTTTGGGTGCGAAATAAAGTATTACAGTGATTAACCCTCCCCCTCAATCAAAGAATTGAGAAAAAAGAAATAAAAATAAACATGGGAAGAGAAATCTCATGAGGTAATCAGCATTTCTTTCAAATTTAGAAATAGGTTATCATTATTATCATTATTATTGTTATTATTATTATTTTGTATAATATGTTATGACATTCAAAAGTTAAGAATTATCATTGCAAATTTAAGGAAAATACATGTACAATGCAAATAGTATTCTTCTTCAAGATAATCTGCCTCCTTCAATACCGAAGATTCTTGCAGATGCCGTATACTCAGCCTGATTGGGGTCAAATGTCATTGTAAATGTTCATTGTACATGTACATGACTGGAGGTTTAGCATAGGTATACTTGACCCTGGTTGTTTGAAGTAATTCAATGTTTTCACTATTTCTCCACATTTTGCTGCTATTTGTCCTCAGAAATTCGACTTGTAGGTGGTGAGTTTGATGCCGAAGGGAGAGTGGAGATCTTTCACTCTGATGCATGGGGTACGGTGTGTGATGATGACTTTGGTATCGAGGAAGCAAACGTGGCCTGTCGTCAGCTAGGATACGTGGGCGCCATCGACTTCTTTCCTAAAGCTTTCTTTGGGGCGGGGATGGGGAACATCTGGCTTGATGAAGTACGTTGCAATGGTAACGAGGAAAGTTTGGCGTCTTGTGGTAATAGAGGATGGAGGATACATAACTGTGTACATAGTGAGGATGTGGGTGTCTCCTGCTATTCAAGTGGTAAGGAATCCTGTTTCTCTGCTCATTTTCAAGGTTGCCCTTTACTTTATTTAACTTTTTTCTTCCTACCTGGAATATTCATGTTTTACAGTGTTCATTCTTCTATTACTTTTTATTTAAATATCAGTGAAAGGAGAAGGGGCAGAGGTCTCATACAGCGTGTTGATATAATTATTATTTACAATTCTTTTTTTTTAAAGCTTGAGTTTTGAATATTTAGTTCTTGGTTTCCCTAGATGTAAATTCTACATTAAGATCATTGGTTTGTTAAACATTTTAGATTGAAGCTATTAGAAGAATTGTTCATGAGGAGAGAATGAAACAAAATAATTCAGATAATAAAGTGTTGTACTCTAGACTATAAACATAGATTTATTGGTGTTTGTCTTGTCCATTCCAGACCAGTACAAGGTACGATTGGTCGGTGGCTCAACGGACTACGAAGGCCGGGTTGAGATCAACTATAAGGGAGCTTGGGGGTCTATCTGTGATGATTCCTGGGACATTAGCGAGGCTACAGTAGTGTGCAAGCAGCTAGGATACACAGGGGCGCTCCAGGCCGTAGGGGATGCGGTCTTTGGTACAGGGGATGGTGTTATCATGTTAGATGATGTGAACTGTGAAGGGAATGAAGGTACATTGGATATGTGCTCACATCGGGGATGGTTCGTACATGACTGTACTATGGCGGAGGTGGCAGGTGTCAAGTGTGATATTGAAGGTAGGTTTAGGAGCTTGATGAATTATGTCCCTTCTGTTTCGGTTTGTCTTATTTTCTGTATAAAGAAACATACATAAATACTTATGAAAATGAACTATCTTATAAATGTGAGTTTTTGACTTGATGCAAAATTAAACATTATTTGAAAGTCTCATAGATAATTTATATGTCCCTCTTTTAATGTCACTTACTACTTTAAAAAGATATTCACAATTATTTAAAAAGAATATGGCTGGATTGCTCAATTCAAAGCCATTGATTTAATGGCTCCATTCTTTCTACTGTAACATGATGATGATGATGAACTAGTAGTGATGAAAATGTTAAAGATAATGACATTGATTATGATAATGACATTGATTATGATAATGATTACAACATGATGATGATGATGATGTTGATGATGAAGAGGATGACCACATTGCGAGACAAACGAATATCACTAGCGATATTATTTTCAATATGTTTCTTGTTCCTCACAGACCATATCGTCAGACTTGTCGATGGTGGAGCCCCAAACCAGGGTCGTGTAGAGGTCATCTTCAATGGAACGTGGGCCACCATCTGTAACGAGCAGTGGGACATCCAGGACGCTAACGTGATCTGCCGTCAGCTAGGGTACATCGGTGCTACAGAGGCAGCTATGAATGGAGAATACGAGCCAGGCTCTGGTATTGTTGCTCTGAGTGAGGTCCGATGCGAGGGGTGGGAGCATGAGCTTAATGATTGTTACCATGGTCTGTGGGGTACGTCAGGGAGCACCTGCAGGCATGACATGGATGCTGGGGTCATGTGTGCTAACCAAACCGATTGTAAGTAAAACAATTCATTGCTCATTCTTGGATGACTGCTCTATATGTATGTTCTCACAATGTAAATCCTATCCCTGTGCAATACTAAGCACAAAAGAACTTTGGCAGGGATCTATGGAAACTCTGTCTTATAAAAATCAAGTTGTATCCAGTAATCTTTTTTTAATTTTTGTTTAAAAACTTTTGCCTTTAAACTTATTTTAACATGGCTATTTCATGGCCTGTTAGAGCATCAAAGACATAGAAGTATAGGACATCAGTGAAAACCCCTAAATGGTTGGATTGTCTGAATACTATATTACCGGTAATCTGAATTCTAGACTTTAGATAGTACACACCAGTATTTTTTTTGAAATACTCAATGCTCATTGATTCATTGTATACCCCGGAGGATACTTTGGATTCAGCAGCGTTACGCTGCCACCAAATTTGCTCAGCAAACAATTATGCCTTTGGTTTGCCAAGATAAATCATCGTTGTATCAATAGGCGCATTTATACTGTCAAATACCTCATTTTGAAAAGTCGCGATATTTCGCGCACCGGTTTACACTTGTGCAGAAACATCACCGACTGAAAAGATCAGTGATGTTTTGGCGTGTTTTAGTTGGTAATGCGCATGCGCGGCACTCCGATGCAAAAACTTTCCTCTTTCTGTCTTTCCTTATGTTATTCTTTGTTTTTCCTTCTAGCACCTTCTCTTATGTTATTCTTTATCACTTCCTTCTATCACTTTCTCTTTCTGTGTTTCCTTATGTTATTCTTTGTTTCTTCCTTCTATCACTTTCTCTTTCTGTGTTTCCTTATGTTATTCTTTGTTTCTTCCTTCTGTATCACCTTCTCTTATGTTATTTTTTTTTTATTATCATTCTATCACTTCCTCTTTCTGTGTTTCCTTATGTTATTCTTTGTTTTTTATCATTCTATCACTTTCTCTTTGTGTCTTTCCATATGTTAATATTTGTTTCTTCCTTCTATCACTTTCTTTTTCTGTGTTTCCTTATGTTATTCTTTGTTTCTTCCTTCTGTATCACCTTCTCTTATGTTATTCTTTGTTTACATCGTTCTATCATTTTCTTCAAGGACGGCAGCTAGCTCCGCTCCTAAAGTCAAGTGACCTAACATCGCGATGTTACAACTGCGAGCGTTCATAGTTTCATACTTGCCAAACACGCCAAAACACGCCAAAACACGCCAAAAGATCACACTTCCTTTTGGAATGTTTCGGGCTTGGCATGTCTGCCAGTAAAGCGTAGTTGCCCTTGGTAACATCGCAGTCAGGCTCCGGTTTGGCATTTTTTGGCGTGTTTGGAACACAGTGTAAATGCCCCTAGTATTTGTGCTTGAGTTCCAGGTTGATTGTAATCTATACTGTTTAGGCTGCAAACAACCTTTATCTTTCTCTGCACTATTTAAGTAGAGACAAAACTATCTTATAAATACAAGTTTTTTACTTGACGCAAAATTAAATATTATTTGAAAATCTCATAGATAATTTGCATATATGTCCCTCTTTTAATGTCCCTTAATACTGTTTTTTTTTTTTTTTTTAAAGAAAAAAACATGAAAAACACTGCTAAAATGGATCTATTTCTGATTTTAAAAAAAATATATAAAAAATGTCGGCAACCATCTTGAAAAATAGCCCGAATGACAGGGAAAATATACCGAGCGGCCATTTTGAGTGGCCATTTTGAAAGAAAAAAAGGAAAAAAAAGGGGCCTCCTCCTTCCTATTTTGCGAAAAAAACAGGACGCTAAACATGTTTTTTTTTTTATTTGGCCTTAAGTTTTCAATTTGTTTCCTTTTCTTTTCAAATGCTCAACAATTACCTGTTTCATTGGAATACTGCATTCAATCATTAATGTTTTCAAACTACATGAAATCTATTTCACCTGAGCATTGTGATCACAGGAGAATATGTTTAGAATGCGACCTTGTCTCTTGTTTGATTTCAGTTGATATCCGGCTTGTTGGAGGAGAGTTGGAATCAATAGGGCGAGTAGAAGTATTCTATGATGGTGCTTGGGGTACAGTGTGTGATGATCTATGGGACTTAGCAGACGCAAGGGTAAGTTCAATATCATGTCCTTTTTATTGATCAATAAATATCTGCAAACTGATAATATTCTGTCAAATATATATACACTTTTTCTTTTTCTTTGTCTGATGCTCACTGTCTCTTCCGTTTCCCTCTTGTTTATCTTCTTCTCTTTGCCATCTTCTCCATATTTTGTTCTTCATGTTTGTCTTCATGGTTCTGTATTTCTGTTACCATCATGTTTTATATTGATGGATTCATGTTGATTTACTTGTCTTTTTTTCTTGGTTCTAATTTTGTAATTATTACAAATTTGATAATTAGTTTTTGACTGTCTTGTTAAGTTTTTTTCTTCAATTTTCATGAACGGAAATGAAAATATAGGTACCTGACATTCTAACTGCCAAACAAACAAACAAACAACGAACTCAGTGTATGTCTCTCTTCTGTCCATATCAGGTTGTTTGTAGATAGCTTGGTTACAGGGATGCCTTGAAAGCAACGGTTTCAGCTGCCCATTGAGTTGGGAACAGACAAAACAAAACAAACAAACACAAATTCAGTGTATATTTCTCTTCTGTCCATATACAGGTTGTTTGTAGACAGCTTGGTAACAGGGATGCCTTGAAAGCAACAGTCTCAGCTGACCATTGAGTTGGGAACAGACATATAACAAACAGACAAAACAAACAAACATACACAAACTCGGTTTATGTCTCTCTTCTGTCCAGGTTATTTGTAGACAGCTTGGTTACAGGGATGCCTTGGAAGCAACAGTCTCAGCTGCCCATTGAGTTGGGAACAGACATATAACAAACAGACAAAACAAACAAACATACAAAAACTCGGTTTATGTCTCTCTTCTGTCCAGGTTGTTTGTAGACAGCTTGGTTACAGGGATGCCTTGGAAGCAACAGTCTCAGCTGCCCATTGAGTTGGGAACAGACATATAACAAACAGACATAACAAAACAAACAAACACAAACTCGGTTTATGTCTCTCTTCTGTCCATATCAGGTTGTTTGTAGACAGCTTGGTTACAGGGATGCCTTGGAAGCAACAGTCTCAGCTGCCCATTGAGTTGGGAACAGACATATAACAAACAGACATAACAAAACAAACAAACACAAACTCGGTTTATGTCTCTCTTCTGTCCATATCAGGTTGTTTGTAGACAGCTTGGTTACAGGGATGCCTTGGAAGCAACGGTCTCAGCTGCACATGGTCCTGGGAATGGACGTTTTATTCTTGATAACGTCCAGTGTATGGGAACAGAGTTGAACCTAACTGATTGTCTTCATGAAGGCTTCATGATGCATAACTGTCAAATCAATGAAGATGCAGGAGTCATATGCCAGACTGCAGGTAAGCCTTTTCCCTGTGTGTTTCTATGATATAGGCTTAAAAGTGGTGAATAGAGAGTTCTTGGTGAATTTAAAGATATACACCTGTACATTTAAAGGTAATGCAAAGTTTTGGAAAATTTTGAAAATTGGATGTATAGTAATACTTTAAGATGTTGATATATTTGGATCCCCCTGTGGATGTATTATAAGCACTAGATAATTTAGCCCCTAAAAAACTTCTGCTTTCGAGAAATTGAATAATAAAAAATTTACCGGTGCTCCCGTTAAATTTCATATAGCGCCTAAGGCCATTACATGGTAGCTGCGACCATGAAAATCTCAGAATATTCAGTTCTGATATATAATTTCCAAACGGGAATAGCAAATCGGCCGATTGTTGTCAAGAAACATTGTTTTATAGCTAATTAATATCTTGACCTTGAGAGGGAGCTATACAACATAAAGAGTTTATTATTTATAATTTCATCACTTTAGACTCAATTTCAACCGCGACAATGATCATTGAATATTGTAAGATCGCATATGCTTCCAATATGTTCATTTGAACGAATTTGTTGACCCCATACCAAAACATAGCATAAGCATTACCTTTAAATGAGATTAGTCTTCTTTGAATGACTGATTGAAAACAAGAATATAATTAATTTGCTTCTCTAAGTTATTAAGTCTTTTACTTTATTTTAGCTCTTATCATAACCTTATTAATAGTCTAATAATGAATATGTTTGACAATTACATACATTGTATCTGTTTTGTTTTAATTGTTTAGGTGTGTGGGGGGCAGAGGCAGCCCTTGAGTAGATAGTATAATTAGCTAAATGTGATTTAGAACTGTTATGGTTAAAAGTATTTCCGTCCTTTAGAACATGTAAAGTGGTAACACCCACTGTCTCGTACCACATCAGACAATATCCCATTAGACAATATTCCATCAGACAATATTTCATAAGCATGGGTAGTCAACTAGCTCTGATGTGCATTTGTTTAGTGACCTTGTTACATTCCTGAGTATCTAGAACCTGCTGGAGCATGTACATTGTCTATTGAAACTAAGCCAGAAGGGCATTAGGTCATAAGAGCTTTGTACCTATGTGGTATTGATTGATTGATTGATTGATTCTAATTTATTCCATTTCATCAATTGTTTGCACAATAAAGAACATAGTTCACAAAGTAAGTTCAAAATCATGAAATGAAACAGGAAGCTACTGGAAAGCATAGCTTGTTTTTGTAGGTACCCAAGAATAAGTATCATATGAACATTGTTTTCATAAATCATTTTAAAGTGTCTTGATTAATAATCACAGTAAAATAGATATAATATAATAACATGTTTTTATAAACCCTTTTAAAAAGGCAGTAATGGCTCTCTTGCATGCAGGCAGCCACACTCTACTGGCTCTTAACCCACGATATCTCCTTATATTGATATTTGATACTGACTTCAGTCCCCCCGTTCATTTTTTTCAAATCAAGCATATGATTAACAAAAGGTGTTTTGAATTGTACTGTGCACAAACATGACTGGTACGAAGGTGTGCTGCGGTATAGAGAGTGCAGAATGGCCTGAAAAGTTCTCATACTCAATAGGGTTAGTCAGGCGTAAAGGAGAATTGACGTATTTCTATTCAGAGCGCCTGAACTGGGTAGCATGTCGCTTTGTGTCTGAATTGCTTCTAGTTGAACCCACTCATTATGCAAGTTTAATACTTGCAGTGCAGTAGGCAGTTCAAACCGCTCACTGGATAAATTCTGATATTTTATTAGGTATTACCGTGACAAAGCAGTTTTTGTTTCTTCTTGAAATTTCAGTTATTGCAAGCTTAGGCATTATATGACATTGCTTAAGGAGAAGAACTATTAAAATTTATGTAATTTTGTTTCACATAGTAGAACAGGTGACATACACTGTATGTTTGTATTCTGTGGCATTATAAATACAAACAACAATCAATGAATAGAGCATCCTAGCCATGCTTATTATGTCTTTCATTGAAAATCATGTGGATACCTGTACATATACTCAGAGCTGCCAACCCTTACGTTTCTCCTGGAATTATTCTGATTTTACCTTCAAATTACGGTAGTACCTTTTTTCTTTGTAAAATATTTTAAAAGAATAACTGTTTTAATTTTGTTGTTTTTTGTTTACATACATGTATGCACGTCAAGCAACTGCCCTAAAATGTTGATTTGATTACAAATTCAATAGAAAACTAATTTTAAAACATACTTAAAAACATACGTGAAGAGAAAAATTTTCACAAAAAGAATGTATCGATAATACACCCCCCCCCCCCCCCAAAAAAAAAAAAACCTTCTTGGTCCTAATATGGAAAAAACAGCATGAGGAATGGACATTTCTGCATTGGAAGTGTGTCGCGCGTGGTTGTAAGTTTCGTTTTAATGAAGTCCTTTTTTTTGCCAACATGGTTCCTTTTTTTGGTTGCACAAGGTTGGCACCTCTGATATACTCCTTATTAGTGAATGGAGTAATTTTAAACTGAAGGAGATTACAGCTTAAGCAAATTTGGATGTAAGCCATTCAATATTTCCATTTCAAATCTTTACACATAATCAGGAAATTTAATATGATGTTTTGTTTATCAAGCTACCAAGCAAACTCATGAAAGGAACTACTAATAGATGCAATAGAGTAATGTCTGAAGTCTGAATGTTTTAAAAACATTTGATTTCTATCCGTTTCTTTACAGATAACTCATACACCATCCGTCTTGTCGATGGCAACGTCGCTTCAGAAGGTCGTGTAGAGGTCGTCTACAACGACGAATGGGGAACAATATGTGATGATGATTGGGACATAGATGATGCTAGGGTGATCTGCAGACAGCTTGGTTACACCAACGCTGAGAAGGCCACACTGGCCGCTAGCTTTGGGGGAGGCTCTGGGGTGATATGGTTGGATGATGTTATGTGTGACGGGACAGAGCCGTCTATCTTCACCTGCCCTAGTAGCGAATGGGGCGACCATAATTGTGAACATACTGAAGATGCAGGTGTGATCTGCACAGATGATGGTAAGCATCAGGTAGAATACTACAAGTTGAGAAATAGAACTTATCAAAGTTATCTACCGTTCCAGTTTAATATATGAAATAAGACAGTATGATAGAAAGCATGCATGAATATCAAATTCTTTGATTAAACTTTATCAAATTTATCGTCCTTTCAGTATGATGTTTGAGATAAGACAGAAAGAACACATAAGGTTAACAGCTTGTTTGATATTTCAATTTCATTTTGTATTAAGTAGGTCGGTGTTCCTATCTGTTGTAAAGTGCTGTAAAGTTATACACTGTATGGGCTGAATGATATAGGTGCAGAACAGGCCTGTTGGAAATAACTCATGTTACTTTGGTTGATATCTTTCACTAACCAAGCATTCCATTTGCCATGTACTGCTGATCAAATAAAGTGATTATGACTCTTGTTTGTCTTCATGTCTTTCAAAGGTCTAATAATAGAAATCTTGGCTGTAAAACATTAGAACATAAATACTCAATTTGATGTTTTGTTTCAAAAGGTAGATAGTTGAGTTTGGAAGAACATGGGTTAGGATAATATGGCTGAAGTATCCTTTGGTTACTGTCAGATCTGCAATGTTGTCTGTCTTTTTTCAGTGCCTCCCTTTAATTTGATAAATGTCAAGAACATGCATCATTTTCTCTTGAGTTTGTATAATACTTGGATAAAGTAATGGTTTGTAATAATTAAATCTGTAAACACCCCATTCTCTACTCAGGTTCTTCTCAGATCCGTCTCGTGGATGGCAGTGATTCTCGTGGAGGTCGTCTAGAGATCTACTTTGAGGGTACATGGGGAACGGTGTGTGATGACTCCTGGGACGCAGTCGATGCTGAGGTAGCATGCCAGGAGCTTGGCTTCGTAGGAGTAGAAGACCACAAGGCCAGCTATCCAACGGGTGAAGAACAGATCTGGTTGGATGATGTTCATTGTGAAGGTGGTGAGAGCTCTATCAGGTACTGCAGTCATAACGGTTGGGGAGAACATAACTGTGCCCACGCAGAGGATGTAGGCATCGTTTGCAGAAGAGGTGGTACCGGTGAGTGTCCTCTACTCCATACAATTCATTTTCTTTTCAAGATATACTGTATGCAATGTACATCTTTGCCCTTGGTCCACTCACTCCAGGGAGCTCGGCAATTTTGGCACATAGAGCCAGGCATAAAACAGGGGGTGGTTGTGGGGGTTAACCCCCCCCCCCTCTTTTTTTTGTTGGTGCTAAAGGGTGAAAAAACTGACCTAACCCCCCCCCCCCCCCCCACTGAACAAAATATCGGTCAGCATAATTTTATTGATCTGTATTTTAAACCTCTGTATGCTGCATCATTACATCTCCGTGCATTGACATGTCATCTCTGATTCTTCTATTTTGAGATTTTTTTTGTGTTTTTGTAGGTCTCATTTTCGTGAAAAAAATGCTTTCTCCATGCAGTGTCAAATATTATAAACTGACATGATTTTTTTTCTCCCCTCTTGTGTTCCCAGTGAGTGGTCTATCTAAAGGAGCCATAGTTGCCATAGCAACAGGATGTATTGCAGTATTTGTTATTGTGATGGTGATGGTGACCATTTTCTACAGCAGGAGGACCCGTAAGCCAGAGACCACTGAGCCTCAGCGTTCAGAGTCACAATGGAACTCACCACAACCATCCATTCCAAGACCACCGCAGGTGTATTCCATCAATCAGAATGTGTTCTATAACAGCTATGGCCAAACTATGCATGTCAACTCCTCCTCTCCTCCTCGTTCTCCTCTGGGACCGTCCAATGCGTACCCTCCAGCACCTTTCCCTATGCCATCAGAACCACCACCTGATTATGAAATGATCTCAAGCTATACCCCTCAATCTGTCTTCCATGGAAATCTAGTCAGGGAACCACACTCAATAAACCTTGCAGCAGCAGGTCCTTCATTATCCTCATCAGCGGTTGCCCGCACCCCTGCCACACCCATCTCTCCCGGTCCTTCACAACCAGAGGGGTACCTCTCTTCCCCTTTTCCAGACCTGGTATCTGTAGGTTTTAATCTACCATCTGAACCTCCTAGTTATTCAGCATCATCTCAGAGCAGTAAAATCCCTCCCTCAAGGGGTGCTGCTCCAGGATACTCAAGGGATGATGCTGCATCTACCGGTAATCAAAGGACACAGAATTCCAGAAATAGCCACGCCCCTGGTGGAAGGGATCCTCCACCCTTCCATACAGATGACAATGCTTATTCAAATGCAGCCTATTCAGAAGATACAGCTGAAGGTAGTCGAGACAATGTATCTATGGAGATATAAAGATGAATTCTGAGAAAACTTTGGATGACAACATTACTGCAATTTTAAATGCAGGATGGTAGAAATTAGATACACCCCACCAATATTTTGTATTCCAAGTGTTACCAATATTTGTAATTACAGTAGGTATAGTCTTTGTCTTCCAGTGTCAATATGCCAGTTGGTATTAGAGTTAGTTTTGCACATGTTTTTCTGACAGCCTTTTACTTATTTATCAAAATGTATAGCACCGAAAAAAGAAAAAAAATTGATAGTGTATTTACCCTTAGAGGTAAAACAAATTTTGTGGTATAAGGTCATGAATTTGGTTCAAATGAAAATATTGGAAGCATATGCAATCTTACAATATTCAATGATCGTTGTCGCGGTTGAAATCGAGTCTAAAGTGATGAAATTGTAAATAATAAACTTTTTATGTTGTATAGCGTCCTCTGAAGACCGATATTACTTTAACTTTAAAACAATGTTTCTTGACTACAGTCGACTGATTTCCTATTCCCATTTGGAAATTATACATTTGAATTGCATATTCTGACAATATGCCATGGAATGGCCTCGGACGCTACTTGAAATATTTGAAATTTACAGAGTAAATTTTTGATTATTCAATTTCTCAAAAGTAGAAGTGTTTTAGGTGTTAAATTTTCTAGTGCTTTTAATACATTCACAGGGGCATCCAAATATATCAACATTTTGAAGAATTACTATCTATCCAATTTTTAAAATTTCCCAAAACTTTGCATTACTTTTAAAGGGATCGTTATAAACAATGTTAAATCTGAGATTCACGGCTCTACGTGTTATCGTGTCTGTGATATGGTGTAATATTGAAGCCCTAAAAAAAAATTGAGCTTCAAAATGATCAAGAAGTGCCTCAAAAAAGTAAAAGTCTTTGAGTGACCGGTTTTACCATACTCGTTTCCTCCAATAGACTCCAAACCGTTAGGCAAACGCAAAATTTGGTTTCGATTTACAACCATAAATATCTTGATAATCAGACAGGCGATCGGCTTGTAAAAGTCATGGAGTTCCTGAATGACCTAAAGGTTTATAATTATCATTGCAGCATGAGCTAAATCCAGGATTTTGTTTCAGAATCTGAGACAAAGTTACCGGATCCCTTTAATGTCTGAATGTTAGCATGCAAATAGAAAATGAAGCAAAGTTTTCTTTCTTCTTAGAGTCAACCAAAGGTATACTTTATCTTTAGGTTGATGTATTCCAGGAAATTAGTTTGCTTTTATCAAAAGTGAAGTGTTACATTACAATTCGGTACCAAAATATTATATTGAAATGTATAACTTATCGTTTTATGTCTATGTGATGGAAATTTGCTACTTATTGTATTCTATGCATAATTATTATCAGTACTATAGGAGGTATTTGCATTGAATATGTTTTGAACCAAAGTAGATTTGCATGATTATGGCATATGTACTTTTTGTAACTCCAAACATTGAATACCTTGATATTTAAATGGAAGCTTTGCATAAATGTTACTGTACTTACTACTTAGTATAGAGTCTAGACACATTTTACATTATATTTATATGAAATTATAATTTCAGGTTTGTTTTTCTTGTAATTCTGACTTTGTTCAAAAAGAGGACGAGGAATGCCAACATTACAGAGGAGACTCACTTTAATTGGAATGAGCTTACATGCTATACTATGCAGTTTAGAAAGTAGAGATCTTATGCACTATATTTCAGGCTGTATGTCAAGTTGGAGAGTTACGTTATGATATAATTCATGAAGAGAAACTTGTTATAAATGAATGGAAGAAGATTGCAATAATCTAGACAACCCAATCTAATAATCTATATACCAGTTATTTTGTATTGATACTTTCTATTTGACTTTTTGTTTAAAGAATTTCACTACCTGAAAGGCATCATATTTTGAAAGTGTGAATGAAATAATGTCTGTCCTTAATTCTACCTCTAAATAAGTATGCATTTTCAGAAGAAAAACAAGTTTTTAGTAATGTAATGGACTGAAGACAACTTCACAAAATCCAATATCACAACAATTTGCCAAATTGATTTTTTTATAAAATTGGTTACAGTGTATCCAGTAACGTACATGTGTAGACAACCTAGTCTTTAGTTGGTTGATGGGGTGTCACAGCAGGGTATTATATGTACTTGTAGAGCTAGACTGTTGTGCTATTTATCCACATTTAAGTCCTTTTTGTCCACATTTAAGTCCTTTTTGTATGATGACGTTGTGATACAATTTTTTAGTAATATAGCAAATGAAAGTTAAAAAAACGAAATATTGAGTTTAGTTGATTACAATAATTCAAATTCAAAGTACATTGTGTATTCAAATTAACAGTACATTGTGTACAGGTATTCAAATTAACAGTACGTTGCGTATTCACTATGTTATCCATGCCTTGTGTAACTTGTTAAAATAATGAGTTTTTGTCTCCATTAAAAGCAAATGTTTTTTTGTCTCCATTAAAAGCAAATGTTTTTGTATATATATATATTATATAAAAAATGATTTAGATTCAATTTTGTTAATAGGCATGCTGTGATCTATAATGTTTGTCATTTTGTTTAACAAAATATTGCCTTACAAAGTATTGTTTATGTATTCACTTGATATTGATGTGGTTAAAGTACATGTACAATAAGGCCTCATTCAGATATGACAAACCGCTGCGTTTTTTTATGATTACGTGAATTGTAATACACTTTACATTCTGGAATCTTTTACATAGAGCTCAGTGAATATACGCAGGATCTTTGCTGTGCCCAGTTGCCGTTCATTAACACATAGAAAAACCACAACAGATTTTTGTTTGCGGTTTGCCGCTTCATATCTGATGGAGCCTTTACAGTATGAGTTTAAGGATGAAGATCTGTTGGATTCAGACATCCTTTATCATTTTAAATGAAAGCCATGAGGGGATGATATGTAACATGAAAACAACTTATAAAAAAAGAAAGAATAAGAAAACAGAATCTTAATCATGGGTAGGTTTGAATTATTTTCACTTTAGGAGAAAGAACGTAGCAGATTGGCATTGTTATCTCACTACATGTATTTATAAACAAGTATCAAAGATATCTCACAAATATATTTGTAGCTTACCAAAATTGTACATTGGCTTTGATAGAATTCATGATGGAAAATGAAAAACAGAGAGAGAGTGTGTGTGTGTGTGTGTGTGAGAGAGAGAGAGAGACAGACAGACAGAAGAGAGAGACAGACAGACAGACAGGCACAGAGAGAGAGAGAGGGAGAGAAGAAAAGAGAGAGAGGGAGAGGGTTTGTGTGTGTGTGTGTGAGAGAGAGAGAGAAACGACCCTTTGACAAACTGCAGCATATAAACATCGGCGATATCTGTATAAAACAATCAACTTTCCAAGCTGACACATCTTTTAATAAGGCCTTTTCTGAATGACTAGTACAACACTAGCTTATCTATAACTCTCAAATTTGTATCTTCTACAATAAATACAAAATACAACTGTACAATTGAGGCATAAATATATTGTCTGTTCCTAGTGCATAGAACAACAGTTGTACCAGGCATCATTTTCAACATTATATGGAAAAAATCTTGCCCATTTTTCGTACATAAACTGCCAACATGAATGTTACAGGTAGCATAAGACTGAAAGACATTCCAGATGTTTTGCAAATATTCACAGTTCACAAGCACATATATGTATATATATATATATTCCACACACAAAAATGCCAACAACGGTCAAACTGGAAGTTATAAGAAGACAAAGATTCGTTGACCTACAAGGCACTTCAATGCAGTTTTCGTTCAACTCAAATCGGTTTAAACGACTTTCATTAACATTAATATTACAATTTTTGTATACACATACAAAATTATGTGGAAGCCCAACTGTTCACTCTAGAATACTTGCATATTGAAATTATGTACGAGAGGGAGACTGTATTAATTTGTATAGCTAGCTCCCTGAGATCAACCATTGAGGGACCGATGATAATAACTGCACGTACGGATATCTTGTTATCGTCTTGTCTGCTGAATAGAAGCGCGAATCATGACATTTGGATTGAGCAGTACTTAAAAATGAAATGTAATTCCACAAAATGACATGTATTGCTCTCATTGATGTATCAACTGAAATATATAACACAGCAGGCATTGTGTGCAGGCAAGCACTGAATCCAATGACCGGGGTAATAGTATATTTGTAAAGCGCTTAGAGACATTTGTATTAAGCGCTATATACAAATTAAATATTATTATTATTATTGAGCTTTCTAGACTCAGTGTATATATGACTTGGAAGAACTGATAGAATCAACAGATTTGATTTTACTGTTTGACATTTACTATGCCTACATCATATTTTTATATTTTCTGGCTGAACAAAATTAATGTCAGTACATCTTTACAGAGCATGTGGCAAATTTAAAGAGACCTGTAGAGATTGCATGCATTCATGTATAACAATAATTCTCTCAAGAATATATATTCTTTAAGTTGGAAAACAACAACAACAAGAAACAAATGATCCTGCCTACAGGTCAATATCTGAATAATGCAATACAGGCTAGGATATAGTTACAGCCAGTGGCGGATCCAGGGCGGGGGGGGGGGGGGGGGGGGGGCGGGGGCCCGGCCCCCCCCCCCCTTGAGAAAAAAATCATGTAAAAACACGTGAATTTTACCTTTTTGGGGGGTTGGGCCCCCCCCCTGGCGCTTAATGGGGGGGTGGTGCAAATTTTAAAATTTTCGAGGACCAAAAAAAAAAAAATGTGCTCACTACCTCCCCCCCCCCCCCCACCCCCCCCCCCCCCCCCCCCCCCCACTGAGCGAATTTCGGCCTGCGCAAGTTTTAAATTTTTGGGAGCAAAAAAAAATAGGGCTCACTACCCCCACCCCCCCCCCCCCCCCCCCCCCCGTACCAACTTAACATCTGTTTAAACTTGAGCATGTTTGTAGGAATCCTTTTGGGGTTCATTATTGATTATTCCTTTATAGCTTCAGTTCTTAATTGATAAACCACTATAAAGCCAAGATTATTCAAATAAATAAAGAAATGTGTTCGAAGTGGAATATTAGTTGACAGGTGCCATGGTAAAGGATCTGTCTGGAGAAGAATGTGAATAATAAGAGTTTCTGGAACCACTCTGAGGCGGCTCTTCTGTGAAAGCATCCAAGGTGGACGATGGGGGCAAGTATGGTGGTGGAGGGGAACAAGTGCCCCCCTCTGGAGAGAATACGGCAGGATCAGGTGGTGGGCCTTGAGGATACGTGGAATATTTAAATATTGAGTCATAAGAAGGAGGGGCTGTGTCTGGCCGAGAATAATAATTCCCACTGAAACCTGGATTACCAATACCAGGATTATCTTCTCTGTTCATTGGGCTCTCATGAGAGTGATGAGGCGAAGTAGTAGGAGCAGACATTGGTGTAGTAGAAGTCGTGCTGCGGGTACAACATCGGTGTTTCTGGTAGATTGTTTTTAAATATTGAGCAAGGATAACTAAGCTTACAACTCCTCCTAGGATACCAACAATATGACCCACTTTTAGTCCGCTGTGATCTGTGAAAGAGAAGACAAGAGTGTTTGAGAAGTGAAAGAAAATAAGAGAAGATATGAGAGATAAAGGAAGGTGTGGGAGAGAGAGAGGGAGAGAGAGAGAGAGAGAGATAGAGAGAGAGAGAGAGGAGGAGAAAGAGAGAGAGAGAGAGAGAGAGAGAGAGATAGAGAGAGGGGGAGGGGGAGGGGGTATACAATCATATTAAAGGTAATACAAAGTTTTGGTATGTGGTCATGTATTTGGTTCAAATGAACAGATTGGAAGCAAATGCGATCCTACAATATTCAATGATCGTTGTCGCGGTTGAAATAGAGTCTAAAGTGATGACATTATGAATAATAAACCCTTTATGTTGTATAGCTCCTTCTCAAGATTGATAATACGTTAACTTCAAAACAATGTTTCTCGACTAAAATCGTGTTTAGAATACGGCTGAGGAAACTTTCTTAACCTGGACAAATTAGACTTAAAGGTAAAGACCAGTATTGGCAACGCCCCAATTTCAAAAAATGAAATGGAAGCTCTCATTACCAATCATGTGAAAGAATATGTTTTGACTAATACATGATGATAAAAAATTTGCCGGGAAACCGCCTACTAATTCATATATTTGGTAAATTTATTTCTCTCATGGTCTGGTGAGAGAGATAGGGTAGTCCCATATACATCTTTCTGTGTATAGTGCTTGTAACTTTACGAAGAATGGGCCAAATTTCTTATCATTTTGATGATTCCAGAACCTTGCAGATGCTAGATGCTAGATGATCAACCTTTTCTGATCGATTCCACAACGTTTCTTTCACAATGCAAT
Organism: Strongylocentrotus droebachiensis; assembly: GCA_035222895.1. Lineage (NCBI taxonomy): Eukaryota > Metazoa > Echinodermata > Echinoidea > Camarodonta > Strongylocentrotidae > Strongylocentrotus > Strongylocentrotus droebachiensis. The sequence continues at coordinate 17,446 of JAVYIG010013571.1, forward strand.
CGCATGACCATTACTGGTCTTTACCTTTAAGAAAAATGTCTTAGAAATTTATTGAATACGGGCCCAGAACTGCATATTCCGAGATTTTCATGGTCGCAGCCACCGTTGTATGGCCTTAGGCGCTTTTTGATATTTATCGGGAGCACCGATAAATTTGGTATTTTAATTTCTCGAAACCTTAGCGTTTTAGAGCCCAATATTTTCAAAGTAACTTTTTCTAACATGAGGTTTCACAATGGTAATGCACATTTTTAATTCCTTCTCTCGTTCTCTCTCTCACTCTCTCTCTCTCTCTCTCTCTCTTTCTCTCTCTCTCTTTTCGCCACACTTTCTTGTATATTTGTTACTAAGTTAAAAGGGACCATAATACTACCAGCTTCACTTCTCTTATGGGTCCCTCCACACTCTCTCTTCAGCTTGAAACAAACAAGAATAATGTTTTTGTCTTTCATCATTTGATGGTACAGGCTATATTATATAATCTGTGACATTTAGAAATTTATTGAATACGGGCCCAGAACTGCATATTCCGAGATTTTCATGGTCGCAGCCACCGTTGTATGGCCTTAGGCGCTTTTTGATATTTATCGGGAGCACCGATAAATTTGGTATTTTAATTTCTCGAAACCTTAGCGTTTTAGAGCCCAATATTTTCAAAGTAACTTATTCTAACATGAGGTTTCACAATGGTAATGCACATTTTTAATTCCTTCTCTCGTTCTCTCTCTCACTCTCTCTCTCTCTCTCTCTTTCTCTCTCTCTCTTTTCGCCACACTTTCTTGTATATTTGTTACTAAGTTAAAAGGGACCATAATACTACCAGCTTCGCTTCTCTTATGGGTCCCTCCACACTCTCTCTTCAGCTTGAAACAAACAAGAATAATGTTTTTGTCTTTCATCATTTGATGGTACAGGCTATATTATATAATCTGTGACATTTATAATTTTGTTTTCAACTTATGTTTTGCATTTATTGTGTTAAAATTGTTTGAGATGTGTGGAAATGAATACACAAAACTAGAAAACTTGAAATTTGAAACAAACAAAAAGTGCACTACCAGTTCCTTGCACCCCCCCCCCCCCCCACCACCTCCCCTCCTTGTCCTTTATCTAACAGCTTAAAGGTAATACAAAGTTTTGGGAAATTTTGAAAATTGGGTGGATAGTGAATCTTTACAATTTTGATATATTTGGATGCCCCTGTGGATGTATTATAAGCACTAAAAAAATTAGCCCCTAAAACACTTCTGTTTTTGAGAAAAATTTAATATAAAAATTTACCGGTGCTCCCGGTAAATTTTGATAAATTTCAAATAGCGCCTATGGCCGTACAATGTTAGCTGCGACCATGAAAATCTCAGAATATGTAGTTGTGATATATAATTTCGAAATAGGAATAGCTAATCGGTCGATTTTAGTTAAAAAACATTGTTTTATAGCTTAATTAATATCTTGACCTTGAGAGGGAGCTATACGACATAAGAAGTTTATTATTTATAATTTCATAATTTTAGACTCGATTTCAACCGCGACAACGATCAATGAATATTGTAGGAACGCATACGCATCCAATATGTTAATTTGAACCAAATTCATGACCCCATACCAAAACTTTGTAATACCTTTAAAGTACTTGTTTGAGCATACGTACTGTAACAGCTGATAGCGACATCTTGGGTGTGGTCGCAGCTATGGACACCCCACCCTGTATGCGTACAGTAAACCAGAGAGCTTTCCGTGCCATCACACTGAACGTTATCCAACCAGATAGGACCTTCACCAGCATCAGCGTTCATCATCCACTTGTCTACGTCATCAAAGCCCAGTGAAGTACACACCACCTTAGCTTCGTTCAGGCTCCACAGGTTGCCGCATACTGTCCCCCAGGTGTTGTTGTAGTAAACCTGCACCCTTCCATACCAGTTTCTACCCTGATCATTTACCAGGGCCACAGCTCCGGTTATATCTCCTGGAATAAAGAAACAGATCGAGAAATAGGAAAGATCCTTTCTGATTTCAGTATTCAGGCAGAACAGCCAGGATTTAGATATACACAATGTAGGTAGGATCTATTCAATATTCAATGAAATATATCCGATAGCTTATGGTACAAGTAGAACATACAAAAAATTGATAACATAAGGAGGACTAAGAGTTACCATTTTTGTTGCTGTTCGATTTTGGTGGAATGAAATATATACCAGAAAGGGAAGACGGGTTCGATCTTGATATTATATAAATCCCATTTGAGCAAATAGACCTCATTGAATCCCTTGTTCTTCTTATCTGGAATTATCTTCAAGTCTTAAAAGACAACTACCATCGGTAGTGGTTCTAGAGGGGATAGGGCTAAAAAAAATGGCATGCCACAAAAGTCATGTAGATAATGAATACAAAAACCCTCCAGACTCAAAGCCTCCAAGCCGGGCCCCAAATTTTCTTCTTGAACAGCGCCTGCTTACTAAGCTCGTTCTGTAGTGATCACAGAGGAGGCCTTGAGGCTCAAGCCCCCTCCCACCAGAAAATTCTGGATTATAAATATAAATGAATTCAAGGGAGTTACATGTAGAAAATGAAAGCAAAAACCTTGAAGGATCCAAGGCGAACAAAGCCCCCCCCCCCCCCCCCCAAAAAAAAAAAACTTTGCCTACTTACCTTCAGCTTTCTGGCATGTCACCCCAGCATCTTCACCGTGATGGCAATTGTGGTTCCCCCATCCGTTGTGACTGCAGCTAGAAAGCTTGCTCTCCGTACCCGTGCAATCCACGTTATCAAACCAGATTTGCCCTGTACCTTGACCAAAGGTTGCTTGACTATGAGAGCTGACCACACCCGGGAAACCTAGCTGACGACATACGATCTTTGCCTCAGGTAGATCCCATCCATCATCACACACTGTACCCCATACACCATCATGGTAGATCTCTACACGACCTCCTGACATATCATGCCCATCGGTCAAACGAAGACTGTTCTCAGCTGTATAAAAAAAAAAAAATCAATTTTGAAATTTATTTGCCATTTTTTTTCATAATTTTGTTTCACGTGACAAAAATGAAGTTACAGGGGTATGGAATCATTCAGTTTTAAAATAGATAATTTGGCTATGATTAAATAGCGGGGAAATGAAAATGAAAATGGTAATAGTAATTATGCAAAATTACAATCGTTATCAGGATTATTATCAATATATCATCATTATAATAGTTAATAAAATTGATATAATTATTCATTATATCATAATTACTATTAAAACATTATCATGAATAAGATCTTCGTTACTTCTTCCGCTATTTTTTTGTTGTTGCTAGGGCTGATAAACAGAAATTGGGAAACCTCAACATTGAGAAGCCTTTTCAGACTTATGAGAATAATAGATGCACTTCAAACTCTGCCCGGGCAAAATAAAAGCAATGAGATTTTTTTTGTTTGAAAAGTAAGATTGAGTTGTATAACCTCCGCATTACAGGGGTTTACTCATTATTCCGTCGGTTCATTTCTCCAAAGTAGGTAAGGACATAGTAAACAAGAAATATTCTCTTCTGAATATTATTTTAAATTATGCGCAATATGTAATTTATAAATTATTACATTAAAAAGATTGTCAAAGGTTTTGTTATTTACCCAGCACATGCTTTGTTATTTTAAATCCAAGTCGTTGTTAAAATTGTTTTAAGCTATGCATGTTTTTCCAAATACAATTATAAAACACTGGAAGAATTTTTGAATATACTTTAATTATTGGCCAATGTTATTTTTCACCCAATCATAGAGTAATTAATGTAAATCGAAATTATGGAAATAAAAACGTCGCATGAGGATAGGAGAAGGAAAAGAAATTCTCCAAAGTTTCATTATAACGAATACGCTACAGGGTTCTATTTCCTTTTCGGGTATATGAACCTCCGACATTTTTAAATATTTTTCATTTTCGGAATTACGAACACTTTTTCGTCATCGGAGTAACGAACCCCTTATTTTCGGAATTATGATTCGAGTCATTTCATAATTACGAACAATCGTCGTAACAAACCTTCGGAATCAAGAACCTTAGAAAAAACGAACCTTCGAAATTATGAACTTTCCACAAAAAACCAATATGTAACCATGAAGATTCTTATCTCCATGATGTAACCGTGTGATAGACTCACTCACCTATCATTTGAGAACAGCGAACACCAACATCCTCCTGATGGGTGCAGTCATGTACCCCCCATCCTCCACGAGAACATCCATCTAGTCTAGTCTCATCAGACCCGTTACAATCCACATCATCTAACCAGATCACCCCTGATCCACTACCAAAGTGTGCTCCCGACTGGACTGATAAAGCTGAACTGTATCCTAGCTGCTTACATACTGTTATCCCCTCTTCGATTCCCCATCCATCATCACAGATAGTACCCCATTGAGAGTCGTGGTAGATCTCAACCCGACCTTCAGAACTTGTAGTTCCATCGACCAGTCTCAACGATCCTTCATCTGCACGTCCAAAGTAAAGAATAATTCATAATGATTAATAATTAATAACGGTGATAATTTGGTCTTATTTACCCAGGGTCGCCATATAAGGGTCAATACTGCTCTACCTCACGTACCCTGCAATCAATCAGTTGCTATTCCTCACCTGGGTGGAGAGTGTCAAAATGTGGATTGATGTCATGCCATTGAGGACATTGTTGCCGGGCTGGGATTCGTTGTTATTATTACTATTATCATCATTATTCCTTTTTAAACTATTATTACTTTTAAAATTGTTATTACTATTATTATCATTGTTATTATTATTGTTAATATTATTATTATCATTATTATAAATATCGTGGTAACTATCATTATAATTATCATATAATGATTATTGTTGTTGTTGTTGTTGCTGTTGTTGTTATTACAATTTACAGAGATGATTGGTGCTACACAATCGAAGAATATAAGCTTTCCTTCTTGCACTCATCAGAGTAAATCGCAAGAGTGCCCAGAAATAAAAGATCTGATGTTTATGGGCAGTTTCATCAGTGGAATTAATCATTGTCAGTAGGCCCTATATCAAGGGAGAATTTGAAGGGGCCATTTGAAGGTAGAAAAGCTGAGGAAGGGGCACCCTTATTCTCAAACTTTTAAAAATGTTAGTCCATCTTTTGCTTACCATTGAAGCATCTGACTCCTGCATCCTCGTAGTGATGACAATTATGGACACCCCATCCTCCATGAGAACATTGGTGAATCCCCGTCTCTGACCCACTGCAATGCACATTATCCAACCAGATTTCTCCACTACCCTCCCCGAAATACGCATTCGCTACTGCGTCGATAGCGCTGGAGTAACCAAGCTGCTGACATACTATCTCAGCTTCCTCTATACCCCAGGTATCATCACAGATTGTTCCCCATTGTCCGTTATGGAGAACTTCAACCCGTCCCTCAGATGGAATGCTGCCGTCTACAAGACGCACTGTATCAGTATCAATGCCGCCTATTATTTCAGAATAAAAGATTGATTATTTGCCTATTTATTCATCTATTTTATATATTTATTATTAAAGTATCATTAAAAATATAGGGGTGTATATACTTCAGCACGACTACTGCTCTACAAGTCGCCCTGTATAAATAGTACATAAAGAATAGCTTGAGATACATCGACAATGCATGAAATAGGCCTATATGAAATACATTAAAATACATGATATGAGACAAAAATACATATTATTCATATAGCAATATAACATACACGATGAAATAATTAAAACAGCAAGGAAAAAAATAAGAGAAGGAGAAAAGAAGTTGCTACAAATACTTCAAAATCACAAAAAGGTGGCAGTATAAGATTGGTAACTTGAAATGATTGCATGAGCACAGTGGCGTAGAATGTCCGCTGGTCATGATCAATTGAGCTAGACGGGGCGTGGGAGGTGGGGGGGGGGGGGGGCACCGACCACGGTTGAAATGTGATAAGCCAAGACCCTCGAATACATATTTGGTATTTGAAATTAAATCAAGTTTTCTCTTTTTGTCTAGTTAAAACTAAATATTGACGTACGTAATGTCAATGATGTTTCATGCGACCCTTTCCAAGCTTAGCATATTATGCTAGTAATCCAACGAAAGATCCACTTGAGAAGGAAAATAAACCGATGTGGTTAGCTAAATAAGAGTATAAATTTACAAAGAAAATACGTGAAAGGTTACATTATGAGATGGATTATAGAAAAAAGATCTGAACTCACCTGTGTTACACATGACAGCCACATATTCAGAATGCCCACAGTTATGAACACCCCATCCGAGATGGTTGCAATACTCGAGAGAGCTTTCACTCCCCAAACATTCTACACCGTTCAACCAGATAGTCCCAGAACCCTGTCCGTAGTAAGCACCGGTGTAAGTAGAATAAGAGTCGCTTGTGAAGCCTAATTGGCGGCACACCACCCTGGTCTCCTCATCACCCCATACATGTATATCATCACATACCGTACCCCATTGTCCCTGGTAATACACCTCAACCCTCCCCTCGGATTCACTGCCACTCCCAGCTAACCTCACACCTGTTAACAGCAACGTCAAGATATAGAAACACAGGTCAAAAGATAAAACTACTTTCATAATTAATGATACTATAAGGCCTAACTGTAAAATAAATGTATATAATAATGAGAAGAGAAAAAAAAATTGCAAGCCTCAAGTGTATGGCTATAAGATAGTAATCAAATTAACTACATAGAATCATTATGAAGTTCAATGTCTTAATCATTTCAAATGCATTAGGCCTATTTTATGTAGCGATTTCTATTTTCAAGTCTTTAAACAAAATAAACATACGTTGAAACAATAATTCACCATGTTGATATACATGAGAGTGAGAAAAGACAGATTATCTGAAGTATAGTTGAGCGTGTAGCATTGTGTAAACATAAAAGTGTTTTTGATAAAGTAGATATTTAATATCTGCTGAAAGCTAGATGGGCATTAAAGCATGGTTTAAATGTCCTCCTGATGCTCAGTATATGAGTTGGCTTTAATCGTTTGATTTGATTTGAATTTATTTCCGTATAAAAAGAAGTAGGCCTACAATCGTAATCGAAACACCCTTAAAATGTATTAAAAGCAACACACTAAAGCAACACCCTACAGCACGCAAGCATCGGCAAAGAAAAAAGACTTACAGCGAAGTTGTGAAATAAATATGTCCCACTAATTGGGGGGGGGGGGGGGGCAAATTATTTAAAGTATACATGTACTTCTATCAGAAATAGTTAAACTCGTTAAATGATTGAAATAGACAACATAGGAGGTTTAAACATAAACAACTAGAGAAACTAGTAATGTCATCGACTTTATATAAAACTTGGAATTTATTCATTAACAAATGTACGGAACGCAACGATACTATATGAGGAATATATATGATGTGGAATTATGTTAATGGAGCATGCTCCTTGGTGACTAAACATTCTAAGAAAATTGTCATATTTTGGTTTTAGGGAGAGCTAGGTTTTCAGATAAGACAGAAAAATAATTGATATTAATAAATAAAATAGAAACAGAAAAACCACTTACTTATGGCGGATGTATCTAGACGTAGGAATAAGCCATAGATAAACCAATAAACCACAGCCTCCGAAACTTTCTGCATACTTTGACAAACTATTTAACCCATCACAAATCGCTTGATCATGTTTAGCCTTCTGTCAGTTGTACTTTTAATAACTAAAGCAAGCATCATTGCGACGGATCAATCTAATTTAGTCGTCGACGTTTAATACATAGCTATCTAGGCGCTGGAGGTATATTCTTTAGTAATCCTTATTACGTGCATTAAGCAGATTCGCCCTTTGCTAATTCACTACTAGTGAAGATTCGGTCCCGTGCGTCCCCCAAAAAACTATACACTTTTGAAACGGCTGCCGAATACAAAATATATGATTCTAAGGAAAAAGTTTTATATGTATGGAAAGCTCATAAACTGAACTGTTTTGTAAAGGGTATGAAAGTTAGGTTGCGCAGGAATTAGTGTCAGTTAATGCCCTTTTAACTTTAAGCTTTAAGCTGACAATGTCTATTCAATGCCGGAAGGCTAATTCCTGCGCAACCTAATTTTCATACCCTTTACAACAGTGAGCAGTGCTCACCCAAGCATGAATTATTTCCACATTTTGTGGTGTCATATGAAAGTTGAGTTTATGAGCTTTCGATCCATATAAAACTTTCCCCGTAGAATTATATATTTTTTTATTCGGCAGCCATTTCAAGTGTATAGTTTTTTTGGGGACACACTTTATATACGCCAATGAAAAATATTTTAGAGTAAATTATGAGATGCCAAAAAGATTTGCCATAACTGTATTTCTCTCTCTCTCTCTCTCTCTCTCTCTTTCTTTCTCTCCCTCTATTCCCTTCCTCGTTGCCCCTTTTCTTGGCCTAGTAAGTCCGATGGGGTCGAAACTGTATGGTGACGTTGTTATACTGGTTGAATTGACTCTTTACTTTCTATCTAAATAATACCCTCTCCCAGGCAGGGATGGTCCTTGATCTATTATCATGACGTAGGTAGCATAACAATAGAATGTATTCAGCTGTGTCTCATCAATAGATATCCGCCATTACTGTTGATGGCGTTGGTAGGCCGTGATTACGTAATCGCTATTTAGTCTTCGGTATCAAGACCATTGTTGAATCATGAGTATTGATTGGAGATAAATTGTCCATATACCCTCCACGAAGGAAAGAGAAATAAAGAGAGAGACATGCGAAAAGCACAACTCCCAACTCCCTTAGCCAACTAAAAAATCATAGGCCTTATAATTCTATACGTAATCGTTTACCAAGAAAAAGAAAATGTGATAATTTTGACCGTATAAAGAGATACATTTTTTGCCTCAGTGACACGAGATTCCTTCTACTTTTATTTTTTATTTAAAAAAAAATCGAATTGAAGCCCTTGACCTCGTTCACGATGGATTAAAAATGATGTCAGGCTGAAAAGTCGATTTTTTTTCTACCTCAAATTCATATATGTTTATTGTTTTGAATAAAAACATGAATTGTATACGTTTTGCAGTTTCTGAAGCTTGCATTCATTTCTTCAAGTGTATCTTCTCATTTTAATAATGTCACATATTTTAAAATAAATTAGGGACCTTAGTGAGAGGGTTGCAAGAATTAAATGAAATGAATAGACTAGTATACAAAATAGATTGAATGTATTCAAGAATTTATTCGTTCGTTATTGTTAATACAATTTATTTTGTAATTCCATAAAACTATTCTGCTTCACATTTGCTCTAGACTTAGGCTATGTCATGATATGCTGTCTACAAATTGAGCTTACAATCTACTTTGCAAAAGGATGTACAAACATTAAGCTACTTCTTTACCGCCTAATTTGCTGAAGAAAATAGTACATTGGTGCTCTAAAAATTATTTTTCATTTTATATGATTTTCAATCTCATTTCATGCACACGCCATTTCTCTCTATATACCAAATGATACATGTAATTATGTATGTACAATGTCTGCGAAACCAAAGCGAAACGTGATACTCTTACGAAAAACGACAACGATTAACAACTGATTGCAAACTTCTCGTTCAAGTTTTCAATAGATTTTCCTTACTTTACATGATTGGTCTATCATTTTGTACAACCCTGTGACACCGTGTTTATATGAATATATTAATGTAAAATATGCATAATTAATTTTTTTATGCCGTGATATTAACGGGATTCTTCCTATTTCAAAGCGCCGAATATACAACCTTTAAATCAAAATATTTTATCCTGATATGAAATTATGTTCTTTGATGAAGACAACTCACACTAACTATTTGCTCAGCAACTTAAATAAATAAATAAATGTATGAAAATGAAAGAAATTTCGTTTTGCATTGATAACCCACAGCAACCATCAATATTCATTCACAAATTTGTCAATCAAATTCATATTTTATATGAAAATAAAGCAATTTCGATTATACATAATGGATGAAAGACACGAGGATTGGATTTCAAATCCTCTTAAGAATTACTTACCAAACAGTAAATTCAGTAAAATTCAGTATCAATGAGATATTTCTGTTTGTTTTGTATTTGTTTTCACAAAATTGAGATACCTTCCTCAATATCCATACCATGCATGCATTATATGGACCAGCAACATATCATATAAGAAATCGACTTACAGATATTCTCACTTTATTAATATCGCTTCAATCAATTTTACGTTGACTTCATCCAGTTAGACAATTGTCGAAAATAGACATATTATGATTATGCATGCATAATTTAACAATTATGGAATTAAAAACATGGTATTCTAGCAATTGAAAGACATATGGTATAAGAACATGTACATCTACATGAGTTTACTGCAAAAAACGGCAAATATAGAAAAATATTAACACTAGAAAACTTTGATTATTAAATTAAAGCGTTCTTTGCACCGTGATCGGCATAGAAGTGCATTAAAAACAAAACAAAAATATATCGATACAATCAAAGATTTTGCTCCGCCCCCCCCCCCCTCATCCACTCCCCCGCGAAAGTTTTAAGGAAAGAACCTGGTGCTTTCCCCATTCTCGTTCCTTCAAATTTTCGCCCCTACTGGCAATCTGGGATAGTGCCTTGTCTATATTGCGACCATTAATAATCTTGTGCAGGTGCATTTTCCTTATTAACCCCATAACTAAGCATCCTCAGTATAGTTGTTGGGGTGGTGGGGCATGGCTTGGTGGAGGTACATAGGCTTGAGGTACAGGAGCTGGCTGAGCTAAGGGAGGTAGATCAGCATAGGGGTTGGATTGGTCTCCCATTCCACCTGGAGCCATGGGAGGGGGGTAAGATGAAGGATGTGCACCTGGTGGAGGAGCTTGCCATGCAGGATTAGAGTACGCACCACTAGGTTGAACAGGGGCATGAGGTGCGTGTCCCCCAACAGGGTTAAATGTGCCAGCTGGTGGTGGTGGTGGTGGTGGTGGATGATGTTGTACCCCATGAGGATTGGCATAGGATGTGGGTTTATTGATCTGATCGTAAGATGGTGGAGGGCCATTATTAAAGTCATCTGGTCGTGGGTTAGCATGGGATGTAGCCGGGTAGGAGGAAGGGGTAGGCCCGGGATAACCTGAAGGGCTAACTCTGATTGTCGTCGAACTTGAAGTTCCGTTACATGCTTTACATGCAACACAGACGATGAATGCTAGTAGAGTGCAGAATAGGATAGATCCCACAGCTATGCCAGCAATCACAGCTACTCCTAAACCATATTCAGTGTAATAACCTGTATCATGGGAATACAAATATAGAAATAACTATTGGTTCGATATAACATGATATGATTTCATAATGCAAAGCCACATTGCCGCAATGCTACATGATCATTCCTAATTTTACCCGATCAACTAGCCGAGTTTTTATCTTAGTAGGGAACAGCTACAGGTGCATTATTTATTTCGTTATAGCTCCTTTATTTTGGAAAATTTGAGGAAAAAAAGTGTGTTAATGTTTAGAAGTAAGTTTTAAATAATTTTTCAACCGATTTGATTACGTCATTTGCTGTGAGAAAGAGTAGTATTTTTGTTCTCAAAAGCATTTTCTATGATTTGGGGAAAAGTTGGGGCTTAACCCATCCGCGTATCAACATCCACTTAGCATGTGTTCTGGATGTTGAAATGTCAACTAAATATATTCATGTACTTACTGTCATAGCATCTGACTCCTGCGTCCTCCTGATGCCCGCAGTTGTGAACACCCCACCCATTATGAGAGCAGTCCTCAATGTCGTACTCTGACCCAGAGCAAGATACATCATCCAGCCAGATGTTTCCACTACCCTGACCAAAATATGCATTTCCTACTGCCTCGCTGGAACCGTAATAACCAAGGTGTTGGCACACCACTTCGGCTTCTTCTTGGCCCCAGGAATCGTCACAGATCGTCCCCCATTGTCCGTTGTAACGAATCTCAACGCGCCCTTCTGATGACAGGCCACCATCAGCAAGACGCAAGTCAATATCAGAATCACCATCAGAATCACCTTCAGAAACGACAAAATAATCATTGAGAGGTACACTATCAGCATTATATTTCTACAGGAAACGAAAAGAATTCTTGTAATTCTTGTCAAAATACACTGACATGGAATTTTCCCCTTGCCAAAAGTTATGTTTTGCTTTATACACATTTTCAATGATTTTTTAAACATGCATTCTAGGCCATGTTGATGAAGAACTCGTCTTCTTTCATGACAACTACAGCATCCCAAACGGCATCTTAATAAACGAAAATAATAACAGGTATTTTTTTTACTCACCACTATAGCACTCCACGCTGACATCCTCACCATGATTACAGTTATGAACCCCCCATCCATCATGCGAACAGTCTGCTAGGTCCTGCTCTATCCCCGAGCAATACACTTCATCAAGCCAAATATTCCCGCTCCCCTCGCCAAAGAAGGCACCGCTATAATAATTGGATGAGTATTGGTATCCGAGTTGCTGACACACGATGTCGGCTTCATTACTTCCAAAACTATCGTCACATACTGTCCCCCAGCTTCCAAAGTAATACACTTCAACTCGACCCTCATTACTCGAAGATCCATCGACTAGTCTTACATCTGAAAAAGAAGGAGAAAAAATGCGCAGTTCAAGCCAAAAATACAAAAAACAAACAAACTAAACAACACACAATACATGATTGAATGAATAACGAAAAATGTATAAATAAGTGAATGAATAAACGATAAAATGGGTGAGTAAATTAATAAACAAATAAATTAATGAATCTATAGATGGATAAGTAAAAGAAAGGAGAAGCATACCAAACATTGGTAGTTGGCATATTTAAAGAAATTAAAACAAAAAATGAAATAAATGACAAATACGAAAATACTAAACAATGAAGGTCTCCTGATCTGATTATCTTTTACGAAACAAAGCGAAATCCGTGATAGAACTAAACATATACCCGACCATTATCATGTGATATACGTTATATCACGATATCATATTGATCATTAAATGAATATTATGATAAAATTGTGTTTATTACAAAGATGGTAAACTACTCATTTAAGACTGAATGGATTCATATTCATGGTATCGGAGCGGTATTATTTATCAATTAAGATAGAGAAAACATTACACGCCGGAATGACATGCACGTCAGACCAAATACATCCTTTATCAAAAATTGATCGATATTCGCCAAAACATTCATGGCATCGTCATAATATTGCTTGACACTTTCACTATGACTTAAGTATAACATTCGCAATTAATCATGATTAACTTACCATACCAGCTCTGTCCTTCGATTCTACATGAAAAATTCAAGAGAAATACCCCTAATAACCAAAAACGAGCTTGACAAAACCCAGAGGTAACCATTTTCATGTCGTAGACGTAGTTGCCGGAATGGCGTCTAGTATTATTCCGCATGTAGTGTAAGCGGAGTGAAAAGGCGTAATAAAAGCAGACCATTGAAAGTAGCGTGCCGTCGCCAGGAACATAGTGTGTTACGTAATCTTGGATTATAGTCTTCGCGTTCAGACATACTTTACATACTTCAGACATACTCATTACCTGTTACCGACAAAATTCACAACGACAAATGATTGAAAGCTTACACAGAATTAATCTGGATGGTAAGAACATATACGTCTCATATCTAAACTTTACTGGGAGCAGACAGCTGTCATCAAAATTAACAATGAAATTAAAGTTACACAGAAATCAAAAGAGGAGTACGTCATGGATGCGTAATTGTGCACAGAGTTGGTACTCAGTGAAATTTCAGATATGAAAGGTGTTAGTCTAATAATAACAACGATAATAATATAAGCGATAATGATTATAATAATAACGATGACAATAATAATAATAAAACTAATAATGATAATGAATATAATGATATATATGAATAAAAATGAGCTAGGAATAACAAAGTTCTGTCAAGTTGTTTGAATTAGTGCTTGCATTTCCATAAATTGATTAAACGAATTCGTTTTCAGCTGGCTGCCTGCCGTATCAACAAACGAAATTAACAAAAGACTTAACTCCGTTTCGTTGACAATCAGCCGTAGACGAAAGACTTCATGCATGGCTGATTGTCAACGAAACGGAGTTAAGTCTTTTGTCAATTCTGCTTTTTGCTACGGCAGGCAGCCAGTGAAAACGAATTTGTTTGCTAAAACTATGAAAATGTAAGGGCTACTTTAAACAAACAGAACTTTGTCAATTCTTGCTCATTTTTCCTGATTGAGGTGTCATATGAAAGGGCAGAAACCCAACTTTCTAGAAATGTGATGTTCTCTTTGAAATTCAGATACCGCCCGCCAAACAACTTTTCAGTTTCCTATCTTCAAATTGATTTTAATCACTCATGCGTGAAATATGCATTATTATGAGTTGCATCAAATGAAAGAGGAGGATCTAAGCTTTCCAAATATGTGTCATTTATCAATTATAATTGTGATTAAGTTATGATAAAACATCGATAATTCTCGGTTTCGTTTTATCTGGGACGCACTGTACATGTTAAAATCAGAATCATAATTTATCGAATGAATAACTTGAAAAACATTAAAGGTGATGTTAAGTAAACAAAAGAAACCAAGAGAAGAAGGCCATATTCGGTTTTAAAAGAAATAGTTTCGACAGGGCCCACAAGGCATCTAACTTTGCTTATCTTGGAGCCCTGGCCAGTTCTGTTTAAATAAGTTTATATTTCTTTATGTATATTTTAATGTTTACTGATTTTATTTCGTATTCAGAACTGAAAATAAATAAATGAAATGATATCAGTAAACCCATCATAGATATGCAACATGAAATGATTCAAAAGTTTTAGATACCCCATTCTTGTGGGAAAGCAAGTTTTCAAGAAAGTGATTTAAGCGAAGAGTGCCTCAGATGAAAACAGACAAGAGTGAAGCAAAGAAGAAGAAGAAGAAGAAGAAGAGGAAGAAGAAGAAGAAGAAGAAGAAGAAGAAGAATATGGAGGTGGAGGAGGAGCTGAGGAGAAGAAAAAAGACGAGAGAAGAAGGAAAAGAAGGAGAAGAAGGAGAAGATGAAATGAGGAAGAAGAAAATAATTTTGATACTGGCATGAGACTGCAGTACGGTAAAAAGTGATGATGATAGTGATATTGATATGTTAATGATGATGATGATGATGCTGATGATGATGAGACGAATGTGTTTCTGGTGGTCGATTGTGATTTAAAAAATGAAATATCATTTTTATTTATATCTCAACAAATTAAATGCCACAAGATTTCATGAGACGCAAAAACCATTAAAAGTAAAGAATCATGGACGAGTTTTTCATGCGGTGACATTTATTCAGACAGATTACGAATTTAGATCCATGCAAACAAAGACGTCACTGTACACGTACTAGATACAAACATCCACATAGATATCATTATAGTCCTTAGACTTTTAAATAATTTAATGAATTCAAAGTAGTCTAATTTATCTTTCAGTACAAATGCAGTGAAGAGCTTATGTTTTATATATTTTTTCGATTCCTGGCCAGAGGGTGTTATACAGTTCGTCCCAGAACAAACGGAACCGAGAATTATAGATGTTTTATCATAACTTGATCACAATTATAATTAATAAATGACATATATTTGTAAAGCTTAGCTCGTTAATTTGATGCAACTCACATGATGCATATTTCACGCATAAGCGATTAAAAACAATTTGAAAAAAAGGGTACCAAAAATTCATTTGGCGAACGGTATCTGAATTTCAAAGAGAAAATCACCATCTAGAAAGTTCATTTTCTGCCCTTTCATATGACACCTCAATCAGGAAAAATGAGTCAGGAATAACAAAGTTCTATTTTATAGTAATGCTTGCATTTCCATAATTGTATTAAACGAATCCATTCTATTGGTTGTTTGCCCTAACAACAAAGAAGACGAAAGACATCATGCATTGCTGATCGTCAACGAAACGGGGTTTGTTGTTTGTTGCTACGGCAAGCAGCCAGTGAAAACGAATTCGTTTAATAAAATTATTCCTGATTGATGTGTCATATGAAAGGGCAGAAAATTATTTTCTCTTTGAAATTCAGAAACCGTTCGCCAAATTACTTTTTGGTACCCTTTCTTCAATTTTTGTAATCACTCGTGAAATGTGCATCATAATGAGTTGCATCAAATGAAAGAGGAGGATCTAAGCTTTACAAATATGTGTCATTAATCATAATTGTGATTAAGTTATGATAAAACTTCGAAAAATTGTCGGTTTCGTTTTTTTCTGGGACGCACTGTACACAGACCTTTGAATTTGTTTGGAGCTTAAGTCAGACATTTTTTCACAAACAAAGCTCTTTTAAAAAAAAAAATGGATTGTTGGCGTATTCATAATTCATATGATACGATCGATACAGCTGTGTTGTTTCTAAGAAGTAAACCACATTTACCGGAAAACTCTTTCTCATTATCTGCAGCCATATATTGGCATTATAATAGTAATAATAAAAAACGGTACTTATAAAGCACTTACCACCGAAGTCTCTCAAGCGCTAAAGATCTAAAGATTGCTACACAACATTAGTCAAGTACACATGTTCATTAAATCCATATTACATAATGTTACCAGATATTCAATATTCATTTACATTCGAGCTTGGAAAAAATCAAGTTCTAATATGTAATAAAACTCTAAATTTATAATCAATGTACTATAATGTTCCATTCTGCAGCGATAAAAATAACTTTGGTTGTACAAAGACCTGTGTGACCAACACATATCTTATAGAAAACACTTAACGTTCAATCCGAAGGAAACAAAGGGCACATCGCAAAACACTTTTTGAAAGACCCTCGTATATTGCATTATCAATTTGCATTCGACAATAATAACTATATTTCTACGGAATGAAGCGTCTCACGTAAGCATGCATTTATTCTATGATTCAAAGAGTATGTATCATGGAGTACACTGGTCATGTTCGATAAGGTACACTGCAATATTTATATAAGAAATTTATAAATGCATGTGCGACATTTTTGGTGTGTGTGTGTGTGTGTGTGTGTGTGTAGATTGAAAAGTACATGTATTGTCAGATTGTAGCACTTCTCATCATTTCGGGGCGGGGGGGGGGGGGGGGTGGGGGGGGGGGGGGGGTTATACCTCCAACTTCTTACAACACTCTCTTGAAAATAAAATATTAAGTTTTAATCTAGGTGGTCTACCTATTTAAAATAAGTCACATCCTATCCCATATTGCACGTGCCGCGCTCTCATACGTCATTTTGTAAAAGAAGTTTTATATGTTGATTTTATACTAGCTACACACAAATTATGTTTTCAGGTGATTAATAAACTTTAAGCAGGTGAGCGGTTATGGTATTCATGTGATGCAAGAGTTTGCAGAGAGTGGACAAGGGTAGGTCTTGACAAGGTCAATGTATTCGTCACAGATGTCGCAGTCCTTGGGATGGGTTCCTTCAAAGAGGGCGGGGTTGTGGAGGCTCCCCTCTGCAGTCATCATCACCCCCATCAACACCCGTCTCCTCCATGCATTGCTCCACATCCTGGAGGGACTGGATGTTGCCGTTAGCAAAGATAGGGATCTTGACCTGGATAGAGTGCCCATATTATTACAGACCAGAGGCGTAAATGTTATCCCCTTGCTGTGTAGGGATATACATGGAATAGGCCTGAGGAACGGCAGCTGGCTGAACAAGTAGAGGTGGAGCAGGATCCAAGGCGGATGAATTATGAGATGGATGTAGACCAGTTCCTTCTGGGATGCCTGGTGGTGGATAAGATGATGGATGCGATTCAATGGAAGGAGCTTGCCAAGCAGACGTAGCAGGATACTGCGACCTTGTACCAGGGGCACCAGCATGATGCCCTCCTATCCCGTGATACAGGGGTCTGTGAGACTGTCCAGAGGGGGACACAGGGTACCCCATTCCTTGCTGAGAGGGTGCTGGGTACGGCCCACTGTCTGCGTTGCCCCCTATAGGGTCGAATGCCTGTTGTTGTGGCGGTGGTGGTGGTGGTAGAGGATGATCAGAATAGGATGAATATTTATTAAGCTGGTCGTATGATGGTGGAGGGGCACTCGGTTCGTCTGGTTCAGTGCGATTCATGGTTGGGTTGTTGTTATGGTATGTTATAGGGACAATGTTGTTGACGCTCCTCGACGGATTAGGCGTAGTTTGGGAGCCTTTACACGAAGCGGCAATGATGCATAGGAGTATACAGCATCCAATAATCGATCCCACTGCTATACCAGCAATCTCAGCTGCATTCAAACCTCCATTCCCGCTCTCACTTCCTTCTTCACCTCCTTCACCTTCATCAAACAAAAATAAGCAAAAGATAATAAATAAAATATTCTGATTTATTAGTCTACTGCAAATTGAAAGCTTGTAAAACACCAGGATCAGACGACAAACATTTATTAATGCTTAACAAATATTGAACAAGATCAGCAAACTTTGAACGCCTAATGTGATATAAGCCCAAATTAAACATAACGAATAGTCGCCAGCAAAGTCTAGATAGATATTTGACGATTTACGGTATTAAAAACAAAGATGCGTTTATTGTTTGAAATAGAAGTTATGTCTCGCCTTTGCTAAAGATGCGATCAATGTACTATACACTTGCTTTCTCTAGATATCAGCCACACACAAATATTTCTTAGCGTCATAGCATATATATAAAGCTTTAATCTTCATGATGTCCGCAATTATAAACACGCCATCCATCATGCTGACATTACTCAATGTGACTTTCACATCCAAAGCAAGAGACGTTTACAAATTGGAGAGGGCTTACAGTACATGGAGCTGTCTCTCCCAGTTTTCTGGGGAGGTTTCTTCCCCAGTTAATTTCGTTAATTTCATTTCTAGATACGCCATTGATGGATACTCACTTGCATCCGGGTCTGTGCATCTAACTCCGACATCTTCTGAATGAGGGCAGACATCCAACGATGGCTCCCAGTAAAGATCACAATCCACCAACTCTGTTTCATTTCCATTACAAAAAAGATTGGCTATCCATACTCGGCCTAACCCCTCTCCAAACTCTGAATAATAATAGAATGCATCATAACCGGGGAAACCAAGTTGTCTGCAGGCTACTGTAGCATCATCAGCATCAAAGAAATCGTCACATACGGTACCCCATTCACCGTTGTGGTATACCTCTAGACGTCCTTCATGGGTTGTACTTCCATCTACCAGTCGGAGACTGTTTGCAGGAGGAGCTGATAGATCAGCTATAGGGCTTGGAGCTAACAAGATAATTGGTTTAGTAATATTGTAAAATTCTAACATATCAAACATAAAATGTATTTATAAATAAATATAAATATTTATGTATGATGTTATCCATGATTTTGTAAACACACACACAAAAAAGTAGTTTATATGCAAAGTTAAGTCAATTGTTGCAAACATACATTTCAAATTCCAGTAAAGAAATAACAATTTCGAGTGAATGTGAGATGTGATGCCTCTATATCATGCATATGTAAGTGGAAGTTATGCTTGTAAAATGATTGGATAGTAAAGATAACATTTCGTTTATCAATGGACACAACGTGGTCCGTTCATTTTCGTAAGTGACCTTGACCGTCATGGGGAGGATCCCTCTTACATAATGCCAGGGTATTATCATCCCTCATCATCGTCTACTTTTCAGCTCTCCCTTATATCTCTATTTTCCCCTTTTGTCATTCGATGAGTCTGTTCTGGCGAGGATTGCAATCTAGGCTACGCTACGCCACTTTTCTCATTAATGTATCAGGAAGATTGAAATACAAAAGGAAAGGAGTTCTTCAAATATATATTGTTTAAATTCTGCATGTTTATTTCAGATCGAGCTCTAAATATGCAGTTTACAGTCACGATATTCCCAATATTGATAAGGATATTTTTTCAATGAAAAAAAAATATGGGGTATTATATAATACTTACGGTAACACTTCACGCTCACATCTTCATAGTGCCCACAATTATGGTCCCCCACACCGTTGGTTGAGCACTGTATCAGTTCACTCTCATAGCCCCAGCATGTGACGTCATCCAACCAGATATTCCCGTTCCCTCGCCGAAGTAGGCACTGTGATAATAACTAGATGCATAATCGTATCCAAGCTGTCTGCAAACTACATCGGCTTCATAAGTACCCCATCCATCGTCACATATTGTCCCCCAGGATCCTAAGTAATACATCTCTACTCGCCCCTCACTACTCCTATAGCCATCCACTAGTCTTATATCTGAAAGAGAAGCATTCAAATAATATCATGGCGTATGCAAAGAACACATAATACACATGTATATACCAGAACAAAAACAACAACAACAGTATATGCAAGCCTCAAACGTGGTCAGTACTCTTTGAGAAGCCAGATGGTGATGTATTCACTTATTCAAAATGGGGGCACAACGAGATTTAAGGGGGGGGGGGGGTGGATAAAACAAAATACAAATAGGAGGAAATGTTCTGATTGTGTAGGATATGCCAATCATGTTTGAAAGGGGGTTGGTAGTTTGGCGTTTAAAAGAAAATCTTTCTTGCATATTATAGTGGGGGGAGCGAAGGTCCGCTCATGCTCAGGCACGTAGCCACGGGGGGGGGGGGGGGGGGGGGGGGGGGGGGGGGGCACGTGCCTAACATCTAACATTTCCAGGATCGGTTGAAATTTTGTAGACCCCTTTTTTTTACCTCGATCGATTACATGTATGTGCCCCCCCCCCTTCCCAAATATCAAACTCTGGCTACGTGCCTGCTCATGCTCGGCCTTTATTATGGAATACTCTCCCTCAATGGATTAAAAATAGCAGTTCTGGTGAAGTGTTAAAACAAATCTTAAGAAATATCTATTTAATTTAGCTTATAATTGATTACCATTACCTTTCATGTCTGTACCTTTCCTATTGCACTTTTGTATATATTTATCATGTATTTCATCTTTTGCACAAGCTGCGCCTTGAGCATTTGATTGTCAAGTGGATTTGGCGCCATGCAAATCTTATGCATTATTAATATTATCATTATGATTATTATTTGATACATCGATTGTCAGAAGAAAAAAATATCGAAGGTAGAAGGGGAGGGGACGAAATGACATGATTTGATACCTATACCTTACGTAACTATGCACCTATATTCAGGCGTATAATGGCAGGATTAAGACTCTAAATATAGACATTGGACAGTACAAATAAAAGGCTTCCAACCACACCAAAACAAAAATCACTGCAACGGCATCACCGATTCAGCGTTGCGTTTAATCACAGACGTGTAAACTTACCATACCAATTCTGTCCTTGTATTACCCATGACAGGTTTATGAGGAATACTCCTAGCAAATAGTAGCTTGGTTTACAACACCAAAAGATCGTCATATTTCATCTTGCGGTGAACAAAAATGGCGCCCATAATCCCATCGTAGAAATAGCTCCGGTCTTCCATGGACGGGTGAAAGCAGCATTCCGTTGTCATGTACATTGTGTTACGTAATTGAAAGTAGTCGCGTTTTCTAGGCACTCCAGGCAAAAATAGCATTTTATCACTAATTTTTGTAAAATGCATGTTAAGGTATTATCGTTCTCTTGAACACTACATTTATGTGTAAACAACAAATTTGTATCATTTGATAATAGGTGGGAATACATTTTATTGCTTTAATTTGTTTTCTCTGTACCACCATGCCCTGCATAATCAGTTATATATATATTTTGTTTATTCTATTGTTAATACTATGTATGTTTATATATACATTAATATATGTTTTGTTATGTTTTTGGGAAGTCGAGAGCATCGTTGAATCAAGATGATTCTATTATAGAAAAAAATTCTAGCTTTTTTACTATCATTTGTTTAAAATGTTTAATATTACATGTATCTGGTATTCGATAGTATAAAACAAAATAATAGAAAACGTCTTTCAACAATTTTTGTTCAATTATTTGTATGGTTTATCAAGAACTTGCACAAATATCTGTTCTGAAAGATCTTTATTTACATAATTCCAACATTTACAAGAATATTTGATGACCACTTATTCTAAAGCTTAGATCAAGGGGAGTGGAGGGGCTGGGTAGGAACCCCCTCCCCTCCCCCACCATCGCCGTCAGGAGGAGGAGAATATGAAGTAGAAGAAGAAGAAAAAGAAGAAAAAGAAGGAAAAGAAGAATAGCGCAGCGCAGTGCAGTTTCATTTCAAATAACTACGATAACATAGAATACATTTAGCTTGGTTAAATTCTAGAGTTCTCCCAACTCAAAATCTATTGTACTTCTCTAAAGAAGGCTCTGGAATAGTGCAATCACGGGCTTCAATAAGGGGAGGGGGGGGGGGGGGGTGTGGATAAAATAACCCCATTTATTCTTGCTGACGGCAAATAATGATGAGCCTGATCATGATCATGATGGTATTCCGTTCTTGGATATCACATATCACATTATGATATAACGTGTATGCGCTTCAAAGAGGACTTAAGAATACCCCATCTTTAGTTCTGGCAACCATAGTACACAGTGCATTTCAGGAATAAATCCCACCACTTAATACACCTGGGTCGAGTGTGGCAATTGTAGATTGTTGTTTTTATTCGAACATCGCATTATGTGGTTCACTGGAGAATAATCCACTTCAATAAAGTTTCTTTCCTTATGCCAATTATCCGTGTCCGGACACCTACCCCTAGGACAACTACCCCCTAGGGCAACCACCCTCTAGGACGACTACCCCCAGGAAAACTACCCCCGGACAACTCCCCCCAGACAACTACCCCATAGAACAACTACCTCCTAGGACAACTACTCCCGGACAACTACCCCCAGACAACTACCCCCTACGACAACCATCCTGAAGGACAACTACACCCGGACAACAGTTATACTAGGGGGTAGTTGTCCGGGGGGTAGTTGTCCGGGAGGTAGTTGTCTCGGGGTAGTCGTCCTAGAGGGTGTTTGCCCTAGGGGGTAGTTGTCCTAATGGGTAGTAATTTGTCCTAGGGGGTAGTTGACTGGGGTGGTTATCCGGGTGGATGTCCAGGGAGTAGGTGTCCTAGATCCCGGATTATCATATCATAATGTCCTTTGATGTTGTCATATACTTTATATGCACTAGTTAATAGATAATCGGTTTGAACTGCTGTTGTAGCTAGGGAGCTCATCGGAGCCAAGGTATGTCTTCACCGGGGTTGAGAGTGGCATGTAGGAAGCTCAGGTTGGATACTTCAGTCTGGAAATGTATCCACTAGAGCAGTATGCACCTAGTACAGTGAGAAAAGAAGAAAAGTCATCATGAAATAGGTATACAGGTCGACATTAATTTGGAATAGACCCCTCTAAGACTAAAACGATAAGAGCAAATATAATTGAGGACAAACTACAAATGGACCGATAGAGCAGCAACTTTGGTCAACACAATGCATGTACTATGTTTATCATATAGTCATTTGACTGGGGGGGGGGGGGGGAGGGTGGGGTGTCAATGTTATTTGGGCTACGAGCCCACTTTGGGGGAAATTGAACTAAGATATCATAATATGTATAAATAAATAACGAGTTAGTAGCCTTTACCTATGTTGAGCATACGGTTGGTTTCCCTGCTGCGTGATGGTATAGATTTGAGGAACGGCCGCTGGTTGAGCAAGATGAGGAACAGGCGGGTAAAGGATGGAAGTATCACGATGTGTTAAGGATGCATGATGGACAGCTATGTTTCCCTGGATTCCTGGGGATTTTGGACTCGAAAATCCTGGCGCAGGGGTTCCTAGAGCTAGAGTATAAGAGTATCCCGGGGAATAACCTCCTTCGTTTCCAGGATCGTGTGCTGTCACAAGGGGGTGCACTCCTTGAGGAGGGGTGCGTGTAGGGTATGAAGCAGTGTAGGGTTGAGTGATAGTACCAGCAGGATCAAAGACCGGTTGAGA
This sequence comes from Strongylocentrotus droebachiensis, assembly GCA_035222895.1. Classification (NCBI taxonomy): domain Eukaryota; kingdom Metazoa; phylum Echinodermata; class Echinoidea; order Camarodonta; family Strongylocentrotidae; genus Strongylocentrotus; species Strongylocentrotus droebachiensis. The sequence continues at coordinate 41,376 of JAVYIG010013571.1, forward strand.
TGGTTGCAGGTGTGACCCTTGACCTTGAGGATTGCTGTACGTGTTGCCGTGATGGTTGTACGATGGCGGTGTTTGACCTGCTCCTCGGACATCTGTGACTTGGTGTGGAGTGATCTGGCTGGCAGGAACCCTTGTAGATGTGTGGCCCGACGAGACACTGGATTTCTTACACATTTTGACGCAACAGAGTACTAAGAGGAATATTCCCACAATAGCTCCTACTGCTATTCCAGCTATGTGTCCAACTTGATGGTTATGAGCAGGATCTTATTTTAGAGGATAATCGAATGGAAAACAAAGTGTTTCTTGGCGAAAATAATTCCCAGACATCATCATTATTACCAAAGTAGTCATAATTTAACGTTTCGACATTCATGTAATTCATCTAATTACCATTGCCATATGTTGACATATCTTTCTACGTGTTAATTTTCCGTATTATTGCATTTATCATATATACATTTTGTAATCATCTGGTGTCCAACATTTTGTAAACATGCAAAAGGAAAAAAAGAAGGAAATCGAGCAGAAATAAATTGAAACAAACTAAATCAATTCAAATCAAGGGAATTATGCAAAACTCACTTGTGCATCGGACGACAACATCGCCCGAGTGTGCGCAGTTGAAATTATGAAGCTGGCGAACATCACAGTATACAATGGAGCTCTCACTTCCACCACAATTCAAATCATCTAAATAAACGTTAATGTTGCCGCTTCCAGGCGGAACATCATCCTCTCCATATTCATCGACGTCTTTGAATCCCAATGATCTACAAACTACATAGGCTTCATAGTAGCTGATATCATCATTACAGATTGTACCCCATTGGTTCTCTAGATAGATCTCTAGCCGGCCATGGGAAGCATCATCGCCATCCACGAGTCGTATCTTGCCATTGTAGTTCGAACTCTCTGGAGAGACAGTGTTGAAGAAAAAGCAACTAGACTATGACCGATATAAATGCATAACTTACATCTTTGTAGACTATAGTGCGATTAAAAAAGAAAGGAGAGAGATCCTCGATGATAGAAGTGAAGTAGCTGGGAGCGCTCATTTCAACCAAACAGTTTACATAATAATAAAACTTTGCATTGTGTCATGCACATTTGTTAAAGAAGTGGGTTAAAAGACATACACAATTTTTATCATTGTTTTAAGCCACTTCATGAAATTGTATTTTTTAATATTTATATTTAGTTGCTTTCAGTAATTGCTATACGTTGAACTATATCCCTGCTGTAGCATGATACGTCACAATAAGTCCTGCTTTGAAAAAGGCTGTGATTAGAATTAGAATTGTTATTGTTATTGTTATTGTTATTGTTATTATTATTATTATTATTATTATTATTATTACTTTACGATACCGGAAATTGCAAGTCCTTCAGAATCATGCTGATTGGTGTGGTTAAAAGAAATATTGCCAACCAATTCCTACAAGACAGCCATGATCCATGGTGTAAATTCGTTCCGAGGAGGGGAGGGGGAGGGGGTAATCAAAATCAGGCGCCATAATTTCTCGCGTGAACATACACGTCTCTAATGAAAGTAGATGTGAGATTCTTTGGGGGTAAAATCGGACTGAATTTGGGAAGTTTATAAACTTCGTATTAAAATAGCATTTAAATATAGGCCTATAATTGTTCACTACTATAAGAATCACTTAAAACCCTATCCCTCAAAAGTGTGTGTGTGACAGCTAAGAATACAACCTCAGGGTTGGGTTCAATATATTCTTTATATCTTTATGTGTATTTCTATTGTGATAAGAAGTAAAGTAATAAAGATAAGAAGAAGATGATATTCTTTGATACACTTAACAGAATTTGAATTCTTTGTTTATTGTGTAAATCTTCCTGTGAGATGATTGGAAAGTTTTAACTAGATCACGAATTAAAGTCACCTGAGTTTACCCAGTTGTGACATCGTGTGTGTGTGTGTTGGGAGGGGGGGGGGGAGCTGCATATGCCTAGCCCCCCCCGGATTTACGCCAGTGGCCATGAATGATATCAGGTACATGTAAGGCTTTCAAGTGGTACAATAAATCAGTGTATTTAATATCTTTAGCACAGTACCCGCAGTGGCGTACGCAGGATTTTTTCAAGGGTTTTTTTTTTAAATCGGACCCAAAATTTCGAAAATTTGAAAATCGCGCCGGTGTGACCGCGTAGAATGTTACCCGCACCGATCGTCCGCCTATTAGAGATCGATCGAGAGCGGACGATCGGTGCGGATTTTATCCGCGCAGAATGTCCGTGTCGGACATTCCGTGCGCGCCTCAAATGTCCGACGGACAATCTGTGCGGAAGAGGTCTCGCACCAATAGTCCGCCTGCCGCACCGAATGTCCGTACTCTAGTCAATACAAGTATAAATATATGAAACGACTGGATAACCCATAATTCAGCTTTGCCAGCTAGCTAGGGATGACACTACAGGTCTTCCCGGCGCGGATCAAGGGGGGGGGGGGGGGGGGAGGGCCTTGACCCCCCCAACCGCCAACAACAAATGAAGAGTGAGAGAGGGAGAAGGTAAAGCGGAGAGTAAGGGAAAGGAAGAAGAGGAAGAAGAAAAGAAAAGGGGGGAACAAAGGAGATCGGGGGCGAAAGGCCTTCGCCACCCCCCCCCCCCCCTCAGCAAAAGAGAGAGAGAGAGAGAAGGAAGGAAAATAAGGGAAAGGGAAAGAAGAGACAAAGGGAAAGGAAGAAGAAGAAGAAAAAGGGGAAAGAAGAAGATCGGGGGGGGCGAAAGGGCTTTGCCTCCCAGGCTGTTGCCCCCCCCCCCAGCAAAAAGAAAGAGAGAAGGAAGAGAAGGGAGAGAAAAAGGGGAAAAGACGAGATAAAGGGAAGAAAAGAAAAGAAGGAAGATATCAGTTGCAGTTTACCCGCCAACAAGTTGGGGATTGGGGGGGGGGGCAAATTGCCCTTGTCCCCCCCCCCCTTCTACAGCAAACTTAAAAGAGAGAGAAAAGAAGAGAAGGGGAAGGGGAAAAAAAGAAAGGTACGGAGATCAATTGTGATTTTTCCCACCAACGCGGTGTGGATCGGGGGCGAAAGGCCTTCGCCTGCCCTCTCCTGGCCCCTCAGCAAACAAAAAGAGAGAGAGAGAGAGAGAAGGAAGGAAAAGAAGGGAAAGGGAAAGAAGAGAGAAGAGGAAAGGAAGAAGAAAAGAAAAAGGGGTCCGACAGGGCCTTGCCGCCCATGCTGTTGCCCCCCCCCCCGCAAAACAAGAGAGAAGGAAGGAAAGGGAAAGAAACAAAAGAAGAAAAGAAAAGAAGGGATATCAGTTGCAATTTTCCTGCAAACAAGATGTGGATCGCGGAGAAAGGCCTTTCCCTCTGCCCCCCCCCTCCCCGACCACCCCCACCCCCTCCCCGCCAAAAAAAAAGAGAGAAAGAATGGAAAGGGAAAGAGGAGAGCCAAAATGGAACACAAAAGAGGAAGAAGAAAAGAAAAGGGTGAAAAGAGGCAGAGATCAGTTGCGATTAATCCCACTAACATCGTGTGGATCGGGGGGAGGGGGCGAAAGGCCCCTGCCTCTCTCAGCAAACTTAAATGAGAGAGAGAGAGAGAGCGAAGTAAGGGAAGGGAAAGGGGAGGGGGAAAGAGGAAGAAGAAAGGTAGGGGAGATCAGTTGCAATTTGTCCCGATTTGTACCCATACCCCCCCCCCCCCTCAGCAAAGAGAGAGAGAGAGAGAGAGAGAGAGAGAAGGAGAAGGGAGGTGAAAGGGAAAGAGGAGAGAAAGGGACATAAAACAAAGAGGAAGAAAAGAAAAGGAATTAAGGAAGATCATTGCGAATTTTTATTGGTTCTTCTATCATCATTGTACAACTATCATTGTACAAATGTATTTATATATTCATTTATTTATTCCTGTTTGATAACAAAAATATGAATATAAACTCACAACAGCAACAAAATTAAATGTAGAAGGAAACTATCTCGCTGGGAGCAAGAAGCGCAAAAATGATCATGCATTTGCATGTACATGTAAGTGTATCATTAATATCATTCGTATTGTTTAATTACATCTTGTGAAATAGTATGCATTCAAGCTTTTGGGATTTTTTGTTGGTGTATTTGTATGAAAGAAAGCATTTTGAGCTTGTAATGCACATGTTGCAATTTCAGGTGCAACTTAGCGTTCAAATATGGGTTACGCACGGCCAGGCATTAGTGTAGGAAATCTTCAAATGTTAATCAGGTATATGACTAAATAATACTTGTCTGTTGCCTTACGAAAAAAATTATATCTAGTCAGGCCTGAATTGAGTCGCAAAACAATCATTGTGTTAAAAGGAAAAAAACATATTTGAAGACATTCGAAATTCCCAAATAACCAATACGATTGGAGAGCGAGTACTCGTTTTGTTTTTCTTCAAAAATTACTCAACTATAAATAGCTGGCCCGGATACTTGAGCCTCTCACAAAACGCAAGTATAGGCCTGATGTGTCGTCAGGGGCGTCGCTAGACCTTTTTCAGTGGGGGGGGGGGGGGGGGGGTGGTATAGAGGCCAACGATTACCGACAAAACAAGCCACCAATTACCGACAAAATTAAATGTCCCAATATCTACAAATGTAACCCTATAAACCCGAGGCCAAAGGCTAAATTGTTATGCGCAAATAGTCATTTTCGTCGACGACATAAATATACAAATTATTTCGTCAACTTAGTAAGCATCATAGCTATATATTTTAATGCAGGCGCGTAGGTAGGATCTTATTTAAGGGAGGGGCGGTATTGGGCAAGCGAATCACTTAAAGAGCACGCAAAGCGCTCCCTAGGTGGGGTAGGGGGTGGGTGAAAGGCCTCCCGCGCGAAGCGCGGTAGCTTAGACGTTTCATTAAATTATTATGAAAAGAAGACGATTTGTTGTACCGTTCTCGACTCTTAATCCTTGTCTGAATTCAGTTTCCCCGTCCCACGCGAAGCGCGGAAGCTTAGACGTTTAATTAAATTATTATAGAAAGAAGACGATTTGTTGTATACCGTTCTCTATACTCTTAACCCTAAGTGTCTGAATTCAGTTTTTCCCCTCTCGCGCGAAGCGCGGGAGCTTCGACGTTTCATTAAATTATTAGAAAAAGAAGACGA
>JAVYIG010013572.1:0-46471 GCA_035222895.1 Strongylocentrotus droebachiensis
CTTCCAAATTGGGGGGGGGGGGGGGGGGAGGGGGGCAACAACAAAAAAGGCACTTTCTGGAGAAATAATGGGCACCTATACAAAGGGAAATCTCAAAGCGAAACAAAACCCCCCAAAATAGACATTGGTATATACCCCTAAATTGTGATTATATTATCAGGGATGGTTTCAAATTATAAAAAAGGCACTTTCTGGAGAAATAATGGGCCCCTATACATTATACAAAGGGAAATCTCAAAGCGAAAAAATATACAATTTGTGTAGACATTGGTATATACCCCTACATTGTGATTATATTATCAGGGATGATTTCAAATTCAATATTTGTCTCACTTTATACACCATACAAGATATTGCGAGCGAGCGAAGGGAACAAGGAAAACATTTTAAGATTAGTGAGGTCTCAGTGCGTAAAAAATACATATTATCAAGATGAAAACCCCCAATCATGATTGGGGTTAAAAGCATATTCTCATAACATAAGATTGAAAAGACCTTTGATAAGTAACATAATTATTGTATATATACATACGAGCGCGCTTTGCTAGAGAGCTTTGGGGGAAATTGCTCTAAGTGCAAAATTAGGGGCACGTTTAATGATGAGAGGAAAAGGGGACACTTTTCGAAGGGGATAATTAAGACACTTATTAGAAAAGTAAAGGAGCACGTATCAAAGTACACAATTTTCAGAGTTGAAAATGGGGCACTTCTTACACCTACAAAAAGAGGCATGAAAAAGGGCACTTATGAGAATGGGAAATGGATATTTTTCGACGGATCAAAAAGGGCACTCATCAGATTATAATGAGGGCATTTATAAGAGGCAAAAAGTGGCATTTATGAAAAGGGGATTCGTCCCTTCTTAGAAAGGAAAAGGGGCACGTATCATTGTTAAAATGGACACGTATCAGAGGTGAAAAGGGGCACTTATCGCATCTGAAAAGGGACATTAACCAGATATGAAAAGGGAAACTTATGGGAATGAAAAGGGGGCACTTATGATAAAGGAAAATGTGCATTAGTTGAAATAGCTTAATAGGGGCATGTATTGGAGGTGAAAGGGGGCTTTTATGAGAAGGGGGAAGTGGCTCTTATTTTAAATAGAAAAAGATGCACAAGTTAAATAAACGGGGCACTTATCAGAGATGAAAAGGGAAAGGGGGCACTTATAAGAAGGAAAAAGAGCATTTATTAAAAAGGAAAAGGGGCACGTGTCAAAATAAAAGGGGGCAGTTATTAGAGGTGAAAGGGGGCAGTTATTAGACTCTGAGGTGAAAGGGGCACTCATCAGAGATGAAACGAGCACTCAAGAGGGTGAGGGGCACTTGTCAAAGTAACAAAATAGGATCTCTCAGATTTGAATTGGGGCAATTATTAGATTTTTTTGTCGTTGAAAGATATACTGAGAACGTATTTATGAAGTACGTGTTGTATGCTTTGTGTGTTTTCACTAGATTTCACTAGAGAATTAAGTTTATATTATTATGCATTTTGTAAGAATATTTAACATTTAGGCAGGATTTGTTATCCCCCTCCTCCCCCCTCTCTCTCTCCCCCTCTCTCTCTCTCTCTCTCTCTCTCTCTCTCCTCTCCCCCTCTCTCTCTATATATCATAATGGAGTGAATAGAAATAGATCTCACAGCTGGAATCAAAGTTCAATCAGGAATTATTTGATTTTACATGTCTTCTAGTCAGGTCAGAATTTTTTTTTAAATTTTTGTATCGGAATGGGAAACAATTTTATTTGTCAACTGAGATCGCAATAATCTTCACAAACTCGGAAGGATTAAACAACGGCAAGACACTAGCCTATAGCAATTACTATTGTTAATAATTTAACCACTTTATATAGTAGACACATCTCTTTTTAGTTTGTAGATAACGAGACGCTGATTTTGTTTCTCTCAGAAAAGAAAAGCTATAAAATACGATCGAAAAGACCTCCGAAAATTAAACCCCTGGCAATTTCAAGGCCCTTCTCGTCACCCATTGAAATATGATTACATTAGTGACATGTAATTATCTAAACATGATTTCTAAGATACTGTATTGAGGTTGGAGTGTCTTGACTTGATTTCTTCAAAGATTTCTACCAGGTCTTTGCGTTACTGTTGTGAATATTAGATTAACTTTACTAATATTAGTTTAACGGGGCACTTGTCTGGTATAAGAAAAAGAAAACTACTTTAGAAAGAACAAAAATGACGAGGCCCATTTGCGAAGTGTAAATTTTTATTTTTTTCTTCCTGAGACGAGACTCCAGAGTCCAGAGAAGGGGGCGGGCGTAATACTGCTGCACTCAGTGTAAGATACGCCCATTGCCCATCAAAGAGTGCATATATCCCAATGTCATGACAATGTCAAGCTGCGACCTATAATTATTATGACGGTCCTAAGTAAATTAATATAATCAATCTTATCGGTGTTTGCTCAAATTTTGGTTGGCCTTATTTGATTTTTAAACAAATTCTTGGTTATAGAGTGGCAAGATCTCAGGAAAGTTTAGTGAACTTTGCTTTATAAGTGTTGAGAAGGCAGTAATTATGTTTGGAATCACCACGTTGTATACAGTGTAGTTGTAGCTAAGTACACTAGCTTCTGACAAGCTTTTGCATCACGAAGAGCACTGTACAAACAAAAAAATTGCCCAGCAGAAAGGTAATTATAATAATTTATGTCCGACCAACTTATTGGCAATTTTATTCCCGAATTAGGCGATCTTTTGTGTAATCACGATCATGTTTTTACTTCGTTGAGAATAAAATGCGCAAGTTAGCCTATTATATAGCCTGCGATTAGTCGAACAATACTACTCTTCTCTTGGCCAATAATTTTACCCAACATTTTATAACCAGTTCATCCAAAAATGTATATATATATTTTGGTTTAGATTGCCACCAACATGTCCACCAATGGATTACCGGCGGTGAATGATGACGGCAACCACAGGAACCCTCGCGTGATCATGTGGTGCGTGCCGCGGTCCGTATCGACGGCAATGACGAAATGTATGAGCTTCGTCGATGGCGCCGAAGTCTGGCTCGAGCCGTATGTCATCAGCAAGGCCGCCGACGATACCCATTACATATCCCACCCCGAGAGCAGCTTCCCTTTGGAGCTGGAGGGCAACGAGGACGTGTTTAGAGAAACTGCGATAAACTTGACAATTGGAGGGGATAATTTCGATCGGGATCATCTCGACTTGTTATCGTAAGGAATAGAACAAAATGATCCTTTTATATGATTTTTAAATAATTCATGGGGGGGCATGACTCAGCATAGAGGAGCAGTGGTCTCGTCGTAACCGGGAGGCCCTAGTTGGTTCGAAACCAAGTCGATTCAGTGATGCTCTTTGATAAGGCATTAATCCGGAGGTGTCGTGGTATATAGTGGTTCATTCATTATTTTGACTCCCAATTCAAGTGTTGAGGGTTCGAATCCCAACCTGGCACTAATGTCTTTACATTCAAAATTCAAAATTCAAATTGTAAATGGGTACCTGGCAATTGATGGAGTAATAATAATTGCAGAGCCCTCAATTTAAATGCTGATGAGGCTTAATCCCTGGGTAAACCAAATCATTATTATTGTAATTATTATTATTATCATTATTATTATAACAAAGTTCTGTTTGTTTAAAGTAGTGCTTGCATTTCCAAAATTTGATTAAACGAATTCGCTTTCACTGGCTGCCTGCCGTATCAACAAACGAAATTAACAAAAGACCTAACTCCGTTTCGTTGACAATCAACTGTAGACGAAATACTTCATGCATGGCTGATTGTCAACGAAACGGAGTTAAGTCTTTTGTCAATTCTGCCTTTTGCTACGGCAGGCAGCCAGTGAAAATGAATTTGTTTGCTAAAATGATGAAACTGTAATGGCTACTTCAAACAAACAGAACTTTGTCATTCCTTGCTCATTTTTCCTGATTAAGGTGTCATATTTATGAAAGGGCAGAAACCCAACTTTTTAGAAATATGATTTTCTCTTTGAAATTCAGATACCGGCCGCCAAATGACTTTTCGGTTCCCTCTCTTCAAATTGATTTAAATCACTCACACGTGAAATATGCATCATAATGAGTTGCATCAAATGAAAGAAGGGGATCTAAGCGTTCCAAATATGTGTCATTTATTAATTATAAATGTGATTAAGTTATGATAAAACATCGATAATTCTCGGTTTCGTTTTTTCTGGCCGCACTGTATTTCTAAATTATTCAACTAATGCCCTAATACAACCAGTCCACATTTCATTCTTGAGTTACAAAAAAAAATATGTAGACTAAATTGAAGCACACAAAAAAAAGGATGTTATTCGTGAATGCCATATTATTCACCTTTGTTTTACACAATTAGTTTGGCGGAATAATCATTTCCAAGTTTGTTATGCTGATCCTAATTTATTGAATCGGATATTTTTATTCTCCTGATTATCTTTCTCTTTCCTGTCTTATAGGCCGGTTACACTGAAACGCTTATTCGATAATTTGGACCCCGCTAAAAAATGTGTCTTCATCAAAGACATGGCGATTGGGATGCCACCGAGTCGCTATCCGTACCTACCCGACCGATCAAGTGGTATCAAGCACTTCTTCCTCATCAGACATCCCGTCAAAGTCTACAAGTCGTTGCGCGAAGGTCTGCTCAATTTCCTTCTCACCGCTGATCCTGCGACTCTTAAGGGTATGAAAATGCCCGATAGGAAGTCTTTCCATGTCATCAAGGACTTGCCTCCGCCGCGAGAAGGAACGCCGTACAACTACCAGGCCATTCACGAGCTCTGGAGCTACATCAGGAAGACGGTGGATAATGACCCGGTGATTATAGACATCGATGAGGTCCTGGAGAACCCGTCGGCGATGCTGCCGCGGTTGTGCGACGCCCTGGAGATCCCGTACTCCGAAAGTCTACTGTCATGGGACGCGTCGTCCGACGTCGTCCTGAAGTGGAAGAGCTCGTGTGCGAACGTCCGTGATTCTCCCAGGTACGCCATGTGGTTCGCCAATGCCTTCAAGAGCTCCTGTTTCAAGGCGTCGTCGACCTCGGCATCCCTCGATGACGCCACGGATGATATCAAAGAGATTGTCGAAAAAGAAATGCCTTTCTATGAGGAGATGTATGATTTAAGATTAACCATTTAACGACGTTTTCCAATGGTATCCCTGGGGTATCTCCCCGGGTATCACATAGCTTGCAAGACCTATGTCTTGGTTGGTAAAGTGTGGGTCAGGAAAACTACACCACTTGGATCCGACCCGGATATCTATCTCGGATAACTACCTCCCATAATTTTGGCTTAGTGAAATTATCGTTACTTGCCGGATAAAAGCACCATTTTTTATACAGGGCTCCCTTAGGACCTACAAAACGATATTAGGCTAGGAGTCCCCGGCAACAAATTCAATTTTAGGGTGTGGGGGCGGGGGCGTCTTTTGAAGCCCCCAAATAATTTTATAACATCGATTTGTTGTTGTACAAATGCCATTTTTTATACAGGGCTCCCTTAGGACCTACTAGACGATATTAGGCTAGGAGCCCCCGGCAACAAATTCAATTTAAGGGTGTGGGGGCGGGGGCGTCTTTTGGAGCCACCAAATAATTTTATAACATCGATTTGTTGTTGTACAAATGCCATTTTTGGTACAGGGCTTCCTTAGGACCTACTGAACGATATTAGGGTAGGGGCCCCCGGCAAGAATATCATATAAAGGTGTAGGGCGGGGCCTCGCTTCGTAGCCCCTAAATAATTTAGAAGGTAATAATTATAACATGTATATGTTGTTGTACAAATGCCATTTTTGGTACAGGGCTTCCTTAGGGCTACTAAACGATATTAGGGTAGGAGCCCCCGGCAACATATCATATAAGGGTGTGGGACAGTTGCGTCGCCTCGTAGTCAACAAATAATTTGTAATGTAATAAAACATTGATTTGTTGTTGTACAAACGCCATTTTTGGTACAGGGCTTCATTAGGACCTGCTGAATGATGGTAGGGTAGGAGCCCCGTCATACATATTCATATATGGGTGATTGGGGTCCCATGGCGTTTGTACAACAACAAATCAATGTTATATTACCTAATTACAAATTATTTGTGGACTACGAGGCGACGCCCCTGTCCCACACCCTTATATAATATTCTTGTCGGGGGCTCCTACCCTTATATCGTTCATCGTTCAGTATGTACCAAAAGTGGCAATTGTACAACAACAAATAAATGTTATATTACCTTCTACATTATTTGGGGGGGCTACGAGGACACGCCCCCGCCCCACACCCTTATATGATATATTTGCTGGGGGCTCCCACCCTAATATCGTTCAGTAGGTGCTAAGGAAGCCCTGTACCAAAAATGGCATTTGTACAACAACAAATCAATGTTATAAAATTATTTCGGGCTCCAAAAAGTAACGATAATCGATAAATTTGACGCTAAGCCACCTAATAGTATATATCCTGGATACAATGATAACTCATAAATATTCTATGTTAGACGGATCTCTTAATTATGTCATAAAAGCTCCTTCAAATATCCTTTTACGTGTCGCAACTATCTCTCTTAATATGCTATGAGATATATTATCTCCCTCTGTAGACCTGAGAACAACAGAGTTACCATTCTGTACAAAGTCCTCGTAGGGATGGGTCGTCACTGAAAGAAATCAAAGTGCAAATCATATAATTATATTTTATTCTACAAAATTATAATATCTGGTGTTTCATTTAGTGACCCCCCCCCCCCAAAAAAAAAAAAGAAAAAAAAAAAGATAATTTAATACAAACTCTGTAACTTCTCATGTTTAGTTTAATCTTCCCACACTTTATAAACTTAAATGAATGGAATCTGATATTCTTGATTTTAAAAATCAAAAGTGCCAATTATATTTTAATAATATTTGTCGTACTGTAAAATCCATTCATTCGCATAATACCCCCAAAAATAAACATCTCCGTCGTCCACACTTTTAAAAACAAGTATGCTATCTTCAAATTCAATCATAGCCGTTGAACAATACACGATCCTACTTGAAGAATTCATCTTCTCTGAACACTGTGACAAACGTTACAATCATTATTTGCAAGCTCACGATCTTGTAATGCTTGGATTTCAGGATATATGTACATGTATGTGTCCGTGTTGGGTTCGTTTAGGTATTTTAAAGAAAATGCTTTGAAATTAACCTTTGCTTGTTATCTTGAAGCCAACGTCTTTTCTTTTATCTCCTTTGTCTTAGTTTCTCTCATTATTTATTTTGATCTACACTCCTCTCCATTTTTTCTTCTCTTTCTCTCTCTTTTTTCTTTACTTATTCAACTGACTTTCCCTGTTTTCTTACCTTATAAATGTTCCACTTTATCTTTTTTCTGTATGTTAATGTTCCAACCTTAATTGTTTTTTTTTATTTACCATCATCTATTTTCTACATAGGCTACCTTGCCGACATGCATGTCTCTAGGCCTTTTTAGGTGTGCCTCGTAAACCATTTCTAATGTAAAACAATATTTTATTTGCCCCAAAAATCTATTTTACCAATATTTGTAGGTATTACTTTATTTATTAATGCATTCTCCCCCCCCCCCCCCGGGGTTCTCGTCTAATACGGTTTTCAGATCTTGGCCTTGAACTACCCCCTAGAAAATTATTTCCCCCCCCCCCTCCGAGGACAATAACCCACTAGGAAAATTACCCTCCATGGACGATTACCCCCCCCCCCCTCCCCCTCCGTTCATTAAAGGGGAATTCCACCCTGATAATAAGTTGGTTTTAATAAAAGCAATTTTTTTTTTTGGGGGGGTCATAAATTGTCCTAGGGGGTAATTTTCTGGGGTTAATTGTCTTTGGGGGTAATTGTCTTAGAACCCTCTCAATTTATCTCCACCCATCTTCCTCTAACCGATTTTTCTCCCCTCTCTACACCCAGCTTTCTCCCGAGTTGTATTCATCTCTCCATCCTCACCCTCTCTCTCATAGACATTATATTTTACTCTTTACTTTCAATTTAGATCCCCTTTTCTCCATGTACACAATAACAATCAATGTGTCTTAAAATAAATCAAAATATGTCTGAAATTAATATACATGTATCTTTAAACTCCAATTAACTCTCATTAGAAGTCTGCTTCCTCTACCAAGCACACATGTATCTCTCTTTGGCCATCAATCATTTGTTTATTAATCATTGATCAGAATATTGTAAGAGATAAATCAAAAGACAGGAGAGAATGAAAGACTGGCAGGTGGGGACAAGAGAAGATGAAATCGAGAGAGGAACAAAATGTGAGACAAAGATTCATTTACATTTCAACATATTTGCTTACCACATAATCACACGTTTCTATCTTCCAGGCATTATTTTTCTATTTTTCAACAGATGGAATTTTTTTGAAGAGAAGAGACAATGCCTGATCCCAAAGACACAGTCACATTAAAATGATGTAAACAATGACTTTAATACAAAATTACATATTTACAATGGTCATACACCCATGTATTATCCTGCTTGACATGATACATGTATCTGACATACAAATGAAGATTCTTAATGGCCATAAATGCGACAATTCAATAAAGTGATATTAGCAGAAAATTAAATATTCTGAAAATGGGTAAATTGTAATGTTCAGAAGATAACATGATCAGTTCCTACACCATGAAATAAAACAAACCTGGGCCTATCTTTTAGAGAGTACATTGAAACTCTGTACTTATAGATACGAGTTGGACCATTTAAATTTTGCAATTGATTGGAGGACTTGTGGTACATTTTGATCATACACTGGTCTTTAAAGGATAGGGCCAAGTTAAACATTTACATTGAGCATTTGAATGATTTTCTCACAAAAAATTGATAAGTTGCTGCTTGACTAATACAATTCTTGTATGGGCATCTTACGAGGTGCAAAATATTTCATAAGAATACATGTTGTGTATCTAAAAATTAAAATTATCAATTTATTGCTGATGTACCTCTTATAGCCTTAAGCAATGCAGTTATGCTGTTTCATGAAACTATCAAAGAGCATACCAGAATGTACCCCTCTAATTTAATCTTGTGAAATACGGCAGAATTTCTGTAATACAAAATCAATTTTTATCTAAAAGACATTGTACACTCATGGAGTTAAAATCAAATTTTGCACAGCCCAGCCCAGAAGACCAAATGACAATGAAAATGAAGGTCTACTGCACCAATAAATTTGGTCTTGTAAGTCTTCCAACTATATAGGTACACCTATCACATGGCTTGCAAAACTGGAGCTTTTTTTTAAATACTCCTGACCAGCAGGAAAAGAAAATTCTGCATTCTCGTAGAAAAAGCCACTGCTGATTCACTTCGTACAGAGACATATCATATAGCACTATCCCTGCTTTGTACGTAGCGCTTCATTGCATTTAATGTCTATGGGGGATTCTACTCCCCATAGACATAACGCGCAAAGCTGTGTACACACGTGATGACCAGAGGCATATTTCACGAGAAAGCTGAAGATATTAGTTTCAAAGGCACAAAGTTCACTTTCAAGAGTCTTGAAGAAATTGTTTTGATTACATTGTATCTGAACATTGAAATCCAATGTCTGCCTGAATTGCAAAATATTTTTGACATGGCATTCTGCCGGTTGTATGTACATGTCTGTACAAGTATAAAACTTGGAAGATCTACCAATCTTTTTTTTTGCTCACCTGATTTGTATTCAGTTAAGAATATTTTCCCTGTCCAATCAATTTATGAATGCACTTGGCACCTTTTATTTTTGTAGTGAAATTCATGATAACCCGAGCTAAAATCATCTCTCGTTCAGAAAGGTTTACAACATCCCATGTTCTTACAGCATTACTATATTCAGAACTTCATACAAGCATTGGTGCATGAAGGAGAGAGGGGGGGGGGGGGGATGCAGTCTCTAAAGAATTTGAAAATATTAACATTCAGGCAACAAAAAACTGGGCTCACCTTCATGAAATCTTAGGAAGCTAGTTGTCAACTAATTCCATAGGCTGTATACATAGTGGACAAGGCTTAGTAGGGTCATATGAATATGGGCCCAGGTGCCAAAATATTCTTGTTTCCTCATTTTGCTTGCCAGCAAAATTAAGAAATTGGAAGGCTCATATTCGAGCAAGGCATGTCAACCCCACATCTGAAAACATGCCTGTACACCTATCCTAACCAGCGTGATCTCAGAATCCATTTATCGGGAGCCAGAAAGGTTCATGTATGAGTAAATACACAAAGAAGAAGAGCCCAACTCCATGAAAACAGGATTTGTGTTAAAAGACCTAAACAATTTTTTTTTTTTTTTTTAAATCAACAAAAAAAAAAATCTGAGAAAGTTTTTAAAGTTGCTCATGTGTGGGTATATAGAGGGCAGCACACCGATGCGTAATACCTTTGGCTCAATGTTATGTAGTGATTGCCAAGTTGCCTATTTCATGAACG
Organism: Strongylocentrotus droebachiensis; assembly: GCA_035222895.1. Taxonomy (NCBI): domain Eukaryota; kingdom Metazoa; phylum Echinodermata; class Echinoidea; order Camarodonta; family Strongylocentrotidae; genus Strongylocentrotus; species Strongylocentrotus droebachiensis. The sequence goes on from JAVYIG010013572.1 coordinate 10,450, forward strand.
ACTAAAGACCCACGCATGAACATCTTTAAGAGATACAGTGTTTTCGGAGGCAGGGAACTTTAATACATGAACATGATCTTAAACTTGACATTTTGTAAATGCTTTGGATGGAGTTGGGCCCTTCTTCCTCTCATGTTTCCATTTGTATGACAAACAACTTTACACTTATTTACGCAGTTTTCATTACATTAAGATCTCTTGTCCACTGGCTAGTCGACCTTCATCGTTGGATGCTGGGGCTGTTTTCTTAGTCTTGATGTCTTTACTCATGATTTCATAGCAGTAATCCTCGTCGTTCATCGGGTCATACACGCTTGGAGATGTCTCATCTATCTCGTATCTAGCAATGTAATGGGAGAGAAGATAATAATGAGTTCATAAGTATCATTTAATCAGTTTTAACCCACAAATGTATTATTTTACTTTATGGTATCATTTCTGTATTATCTTTTGCTGTAAAATACACAAAATACATGAAAAAATGATTTGCAGAGTACAATGGGCTTGCAAATGAGCAAATCTTAAACGAAGATAGCCTTCAAAATCTTTTAATGGGAAACATGAAGGGTTTAAAAATATCTTTCCATTAGCAAACTTTTTTGTTGCATAATGGGTATTGTATTTCTATATGGTTTAATCATGAATTATATTTTGTTATAAAAGTGACATGAAAACTAGCCATTTTGAGGCAGACATTTGTGTCAAATTTAATAAAGATGCATACATTACTATAACATGTAAAACAACAATTGTAGAAGTACAATTTAATCATTAAAATACACAACTTATGTCAAATATTCATGTTCTCCATCAGAATCTTCTCCCTTCAAACTATATGGTATTCTATTAACCACTTGACTGTGTACCACGTACATGTACGTGCTCTTGCATGCCTGCGCGTACCATGTACATGTACATGCTTAGGGCATTGCACTTTCAAGACTGTAGTACTGCATAATGCCTAGCCCTACGGTGTAATTAGCACTGCAATCCCTTATACAGGTTATACAGGTCTTGAACAGTAGCTAGCGCTCTTTCAAAAAAAAATCTGGCCTTTTTTAAGACTGTGTACAGTTATGTAAGCTGTATGTGTGTGCTGAGCAAAAAAAAACATGATACATTTGATGACAAAAGTTAAAGTGATTTCAGTGATTGTTCGAATATTTCAGAAGCGAACAGGAAGACTATATGGATCTAGGGAGTGATTTTGATGATGAAAGTGATGTGTAGTCTCACTAATGGATGTTGGTGCGAGTAGCACAGTAGCACAGGGGTATGAACTGCATTAAGCCAATAGCAGTCAAGTGGTTAAGAATAAGGCTCATGTTGACTCGTTTTAAGTCAATTTATTACAAACTAATGACTTACTTTAGGACTTTCGTGAAGAAATTTGTAGCAACCAGATTGTTCTTGAAAACTGTAACCATCACCTTTTTCATCTCAGTCCTGTGAAAGAGAGAGAGAGAGAGAGAGAGAGGGAAAGAAATCATGAACATTTATATACATTTCTAGAATAGGATCTGCCATCTTTACCAAAATCTACCAAAATCTACAAAACATGAACACAATTAAATTACACATTATCAGTCTCTCATTAAAAGAATATGCACATGAAGAAAAGAATTTTGGTAGAATCAAATATTAATCATTATATGAGTCATCATGCAGTAGACTGTAGAGGGCAGTATGCAGGAAAAAAGCGCGGGCCTGAGATCACGTGATGTTCACGTGCCTATTACGTGATTTTTTCCCTCTCTGCGATCGCGAGCTGCCGTATTCAGTCTATAGCCTACTGCGCTGCATGCATGACAACTACGTCTCATTTCAAAATGATGGCTAGCTGAACTCGATATCGAGTACGTAGCTCATGAAATATCATTATTTCTGTAAGATATTATGAATATCTATAGTATAATTTGTCAAAGCAAATAACTATTTTACGGTAATTTTGTTGAATTGGAGTCCCTCAAAGTCTTACGTGATGTTTTTTAATTGGTTCAATGTTTATTGTTCCGATCAGGTCAGATGACGGTGTAGGGATGTAAACATGCATATCAAGCTTGACTCGTAACTTCTGCTTGCCGTTATACACGCATTTTTAGAACGAACGAAATTAAGGCACTTCGATGTTATTTCAAGAGCTTTAATTTATTTTCCTTCATCAAACTATCAAGGGTAAACCATTATATTGTGGATATATTTTGACAATTAAATTAATGCCTTTAGTATTACGATTTAATTGCAATAGTCTGATCAACATTTTAGTCTTCTGTGTGGCATTTTCTTGCTCTCTCTTTAGTGGGTCATAGATCTATTTCCACTTCCGTTTCTGAACGCACTCGATCGGTACCACGAAGCGTGATTACTTTCTTGCAGCCTCACTTTTAGAGCGATAAAAACACCTACCATACCATAAATATCCATTTATTTCGAAAGCATATTTATTTGATTATATTGAAATATAAGTTTGTGAATTGCATATTTGTAGTTCTATATTTCAAATATCAGTGTGAAATTTAATTTTGAAAAACCCGAAACCCGAAAACCAAAAACCGGGTTTCAGCTCGACGGTCGGGGCCCGGGCGCGGACCTGTTTCGACTCAGGCCTAGTATGCTTGTTAGTAAGCGACCAGAAGAACGATGACTTTAAGTCCCCTACAAGGGACTTGGTAATGAGGATTAATGATTTACCAAAGGGTACTTGCACACAAACTTGGTTTTGAACCCGGACCTCCCGATTACGAGACCACTGCTCTACCACTGAGCCATCACAGTATCTAAATTTCTTAAGTACAAAATGCAAGAATTGCAAGGCCTATATTCTTATAAAAGAAAATAACTCTTTGAAAACAGTTTTTAAAGGTTACCTGAAAGCTAGGAGCTCTAGAATCTGCATGAGAAATTTTCCAAGGCCCTTTCTCCTCACGTCAGGTGTGAGCTGAATCTCATAGCTGTATGGCAAAATCATAGTAAAGATGTATCATTAATCAAAAGAAGAGAATATTTGTAAACTGATGAAAAACTATAATACAAACCATACACAGGGCTCAATCGAATCTTTTTGAAAGGGATCCTAGGTTAGGGTAAAAACAAAGGGATCATGCTACACAATATGATAAATGAGCTAAGAATGAATTACCATGTCAGTACTAAAATTGACCAAGATGAATATGACTGCCTTTCTTGTACATACTTGAGCCCAGTTTTGTCCACACTGGTCAATTTTGGTGAAGTTATGAGAGTAAAAGGATATTTTCTGGGACTTTCAACACTTTTTCTTAACCCTGTGATCTTTCACCTTTGACCTCGTACATGTACACCTAATATCTAATCAGGTCATCCTTGTATGCTCATACACACGCCGTCCAATATTTGATTTGCTTCAGTACTTGAATGTAAGTTATCACAGCAATAAGTTAGACAAAATATTTTCTGTTATGTTTACCGGTAACACTTTTTGCCAATGTCACCTTTGATCTCTCTCCTCTTCCATCCAAAATATAATCAGTTCATCATTTCATGCTTATACTTGGGTCTAAGGTTGGTTAGAATCTGCTCAATGGTTATTGAGTTATCACGGTAATGAAAAGCGGGAAAGACGTACAAACGGACAACACCAAAACATACAGACTCCAGCACCATCTTCAGTGGTAGAGGCATGCAAATTTCCCAAATATCATTCTTATGCATGTTCCCGACTCCAGTGTTAAATATTGAAGTAAACTGAACTAAAAGAACTCAGTTTGCTTGAAATCATTTGCAACTACAAAGACACGCCCCAGTAGTAAAATATTAATTAATTAAAATCATTAGAGACATAAATGTTTCCTTAAAACTAGGCAAATGTGAATGTGCAGTGTACATGTAGGAATAACACACACGACTTTGAGAAAGCCTTGAATTGTTGAAAACAAAAGAAAAGGCATAAAATTTCAATTGATAATTTAACTTACCAGTAGATGACTGCATCACCAAAGTCTACATCAAATCTAAAATGGCAGAATCCAACCAGCTGACCGTCTGCAGTCCTAGCGATCACAAAACAGGCTTGTTTATGCATCAACTCTTCTTTCTTCTCTCGTCCCTTCCATCCCCAGTCACTGGATTCATATCTGTTTAAAAAAACACAAGTAATTACAATTTTTAAACAGTTGTACGGCACAAATGGTAGAAAATGATGATTTAATGAAATTATATGTATTATCATGTACAGTATCTGGCTTCTGGTCCAAGGATATGACAGTTTGCGGGGATTATTTCAAAGATTAAAATATATATATATATACTTTAATTAATACCATACATGCATATCTTGAACAAAGGTTAAAGTGTTGCCCCTTGTTCCATCTGGGATGTCATGGGATCGGTGTTACAGTTTTAAGGTTACTGCTACCAAGTACTGTACAGAGAGTACAAGTATAGGAGCAGGAGAAGAAAGAAAAGAACAACAAGAGGAGAGGAGAAGGGAGGAGGGAGGAGATGAGAGATATAGAGGGAGAGAGAGAGAGAGAGAGAGAGAAAGAGAAGAACTCACAGATTGCAAAGGGAAATGGTGATTTCAAAGAGAACACAGTAGATTACATGAAATTTCCGCATGGTATCTCATACTCACAATGATTGCATGTTGGTCTTGACGAGGTTAAAGATCCAGTCTGTGACATCCTTCTCCAACTCAGTCACCTTCTTGCACTCAACGGTGAGGGAGAGACTAGAAGCAAATACAAGAAATAACACCATAACATTGCCATAACAATTACAGATCAGCATGCTTAACTACAATACTTGTTTCATATGAAATGTAATCAACGACTGCCCCATAGACAATAGACCAGTTTGTAATTATCACATGGTTCAAATTATTCTGGATATTCACAGATACTTTCCACATGGAGAAGTCCCTCTTTGTGCATTTTATAATAATCACTGCCAAGAGGAGGATAGTCCACTTGTTATGGGTGGGGTATGGTAGTTGTCCAGAAGATATTAATATGTTTGTGAGTAACATGAAACCGTATTACAGTATTACTGTGACAAACTAGCCCAATAATGTAAAAGGAAAGCTACTTTGTGCTAGCTAGCGCCCCGTCTGTAAAAACAAAACGGTAAAGATATTTATTAAGTTTGCCTAAAAGTATGACTATACATGTATTTCTTGATAATAACTTACTCATTTCTTTCAAATTTCTTGAAGGCTGTTAAGTTCTGCATCGGATCATCAATTTTGTTCGCTGCATCTACTATGATCTTGGCAGCTGCTATTTTGGCTTGCTCCTGAATTGAAATAGATCATGAAGACATATTCAGAACATAGATTCGCAGCTTCATGTTTGATACACAAGCACTGCTTTTTAAAGGCAGTATACTTGATGTTTACCCCTTCTTAATACACATACTGTATGAATACATCCCAAATCCCTGACATCAAGTCAAGTTTAATGATTAAATGCAATAAATCAGAGAAAACGGTCAGTAAAAGTTATGGGAAATATCCATAAACAACTTATGAATTGGGTTTTTAAGTTTTAAAGTTCCCTCCTGAATGGCAATACATGTATTTTGATTTCCCCTGTATCTCTGTTTGTTTTGTATGGATAATTATAAAATGGATTCAAGGTAACTTTTTTTCTAGAAAAAATGGAAATGAAACCTGTTAAAAAAAGAAAGAAACTCTAATGGAAAGTAGCTTGCATATGAAATGCACAAGTACTAAATAATATTCATGTGGTAGATTATTCAACTTACATGTATCAACTGGAAGAAGAAAAAAAATCCTATGCATATAATTTGTAGATCTAGGATCTATAGAAAACAATCAGTGATTTCACAAGTAAAAGGCTGTGCTTGTAACTGCTGTACATGCACATACCAACATTATTTTGTCATTGTTGTTTAACCAATATTTCAAGGAACAGAATGACAACTAACAAGCTAAGCCATGGGAATAAGATAATTTCGTAGTCAACAGGTTAAATAAACTCCTTAATGACTCTTGGAGTCTTACATTCCACTTACCTCCTTCCTTTTCATCTTCTTTTCCTTTCCTTTTGTACTCTTACGCTGTTTGATAATGAGAAATATAAATAAACATAGTACGCAAATCTAAAATTCTCCATTTCAATACTGAGCAATTACGATGATTGATGAATAGTCTTTATCTACATGTAGATCTAACAAGTAATATTAGATATTTAAATCCTTTCTGCAGAGCTGACAAGATCTATGAGTATGATGCATTGACTAATTTGACTGAAGCTTCCAAGTTCCATGGCATCATTGCCAGGTCATGTAGACAGAAGACTAACGAGTAACGTTACAGCTAAATCTGGAGATCTACTGTCAGAGACTATTAATGTGTCATGTGACTGTTTTGTCCTCTCTGCATCCGGTCACTGTTCCAGTATCAGTAACAGAATAGATCAGCGTTTGGTAATTCTACGGATTCTGGCCAGATTAGTATAACACCTAATCATTGCAGGCCAATATCAAGAAGGTATTTTTTTATCATTTTGGGTATCCTTTTTAGGCTTGAGACTATTTAGAATGTTCTAAAAGTTTTTACTATTAAATCTGGCCAGAATCTGCAGAATTACCCAGCATTTTTGATTTTTTTTTTATAGTCAAGACTCGTCAAGGCATCCTTTAAAAAGTAAATAAAACATGTAATGACGTAGACTCTACAGACTACAGCCAGGCACAACGGTTTCTAAATTGTGATTCTTTCTTTCTTCTCCATCATCTCACATGCACATGTGCATGTCTCACAAGACTCACATCAGGGACGTGATAGAGAAGGACTGGAATGAAGCCGCTCTCCTTTGACCCCATGCTAACCCCCAAAAAGTTATGCGCTAATTACAACTGTTGACCAGGTGGTGAGATTAAAAGAGCGCATGAATTTCAGGATTTAGAATTCCTACATTTGAAAATGGTATCACAGCAACTGTTCGCTTGTCCCTTTTGATGATTTCTCATCCATTGTTGAATGCGTTAAGAGTAGAAGAAGCGAACACAAACTTTCTCTCACTGTAGTCTTAGTCTTCTACTTCTACTTCTATTCTACTACTTGTCAAAGCCTGTTCAGCATCTAGACAAGGGTGATCTTCTTCCGACGGTGGACGGCTTGTGTGAATTTGTGCCGAAATATATACATGTTTATGATGCAAGTAAAACTTAGCTTTGTCTTAGAAGTTAGAGCTAGGTTATAGACCTAGTCTAGATCTAGACTGATAGTGAGACATGCGACTGAGCTGATAGTGAGACATGAGACTGAGCTGAGACTGAGAGTGAGAATGAGAGAGTTGAGTGACATTGTGAATGCGATCGTCTTTTTTCTGACTCACCCCCATTATGTATGTTGTAATGTAGACTCTAGGCCTATTTTGCTTTCAAATCTTCCAGCGAGATGTGACGAAAACACAGGTCTCCCAGCTCTGAGCTAACCAAGGCAAGACGTTGAAGCTTGAAACGGAATTGGATATCAAACTTTCTGCTTCCTCTTTCAGTCTTTGTATGAAACGAGGCGACGCGATGCGATGACTGACTAGACGTTTGACGTTGTTTATCCAAACAGAAATCTCTGATTTATTCTGAATAACTCCTCACTGTTAAATACAAGTTTAAATCATAGAAATTCCACTCTCCGTTTAATCTACTGCACTCTGTAGTCTGTGAGTAAAATCATTGAAAAGGTCGCAATATAAATTGGTGTAGGATTCTACAGCTGTTCTTGGTTAATGTCTTTCCGTTCAGTTCCCGCAACTCTTTCAATGTGGCGCGAAATAATTATAAAGCTTGCAGAGCAAGAGGGCGGCAAACAATATTATTATGGCCTGAAGATGTCGATCGTTCTGATGTATTTTCAAGATTCAAGATTCAAGATTTATTTATTTCTTTCCACATGCATAACAAAAAAAAATTCATTCAGGAACAGTAGCAACAAGTTCATAGTCAACTAGCATACATACATTAACAATGAAACAGTTATAAAGACTTTAACAAATGTGGAAAAAGAGGTGGTCTGTTAAAAAGCACAGCTTGTTAAAACACAGATCGTGCACCTTTACAGGAACAACATTTTTGTTTAAAGTAGGTTACAATACATTGGGAGGGGGGACTAACAATACTAATCTAGTTACCTATACAGACTATAAATAAATATCAGATCTACCACTAATTTACAGAATATGGTAGACTAAAAAAGAAAAACAGAATAAAGATAATGGAAAATTAAAGAAATAGGGGAAGGAGGATAATGTACAACACGGGGGGGGGGGGGGGGGACAATGCTAATCCAGTTACCTATATTGAATATTAATAAATATCAGATCTATTCACTGAAGGTGTACAGTAGATGAAATTTCAGCTTACGTTTGAAGACAGAAGAGCTTACAGACTGCCTAATAGAACAGTCTAAAGAGTTCCAATACTTTGGTCCAGTATGTGCAAGTGTAGGCCTACTCCTAAGCTGAGTTCGATCTAGCTGGTGATACAAATGGTATAAGGCACCCTGCCTGGTAGAGTATTTGTGTATTTGGTTATTCTTTACAAAAATAGATGCTATTGCCATGGGCTTCACCCTTCTTCCATTATTTAAATACTTCCGGACATTTCAAACGCAGCTTCTTTATAAATTGTTTGCATAATATAATATATAATATGAAGTACTGATTCTTTAATGTATTAGTTCTCCTAGTTTCCTTACTCACCTGAAGCCCACTAATGGGGCTTTCACATATACACTCCGGGGCCCGTACGGCGAGTAAAAACAGACATTTTGGGAATTTTCGGCCGGTGTCCGGCCGGCTACCGTAAAGATCCTACGGGCGCCGGGACAGTTTTTGAAGCCGTACGGGCGCCGTGGTGCTGAGTCGGCTGCTCCCAATTCTCCCGGCGTTTTTATCTGACCGTTAGGTCGTAGAGAGCACGTGAAAGGCCCGCAGGGCACCTTACGGGTCCCGGCGGGCTCCGGACGGTGTCCGGACGGGCCCCTCACGATTTTGGGGGGTCAATTCTCATGAAAAATCTTAACGGGAACCTTGAGGTGCGGATTTCAGAGGACACATAGTTCAGTGCACCGCACGGGACCCGGCCGGGCGCCTTAAGGACCCCGGCCGGTTCCCGGCAGGGCACCTTGAGGACCCAGGCCGGGTCCCGGCAGAGCACCTTCCGGGAGCCACGGGTGCACCTGCTCATCGGACGGAGCACGTAAGCTTACCGGCCGGCATCCTTACGGGCGCCTTGCATTTCACTCGACCAATTTTCACCGGGCACCTCCCGGGCGCCGCAGAATATGTGACCACACATGCCGTAGAAAAGAAAATCGGAAGGTTCCCGTACGGTCTCTAAATCCACGGCATGCCGCCGGGTAGGGAAAATCGTACGGGGCCCGGTTTATATGTGACCTAGGCATAATCATATGTAACTATTCACTTCCTTTACCATGTTTTCGTAACTCTATATACCGATTAATTTGTATGATTTTAGACATTCTTGTCAGTGCGCTGACTACATACTCTCACATTTTTATTCTTTGCTCAGTTTTATACTTCATGGTTTCAGTTTACCTACTACATATTTTATGCAATCGTTTTTAAGCCAGACTTAATTCCAGGGGCGGATCTAGCTTTTTGCTAAGGGGGGGGTTTGACCAAAATAATGACGATGCGGAGCATCGTCAACGAGCCGCGAAGCGGCGATCCGATTTTTTGGGGGGTGTTTATTTGAACCCCGATGATGTTTTCCTGGCATCTATTAACACAATGGAGACCATAAAAAGCAGTGCATGATAACGTCTTTTTAAATCAAGTAACAGTTTAATACACAGTTATATCCAGAGTTATCATTGTGTTTGGTTAAGTTACCAGATGAGTTGAATATCTTCTCACAATATTGGCACTTGAAAGGGTTTCTCTCTACAGCGTGCGTTCTTTTTTCTTTCTTTTTTTCTTTTTTTTTTCCTTTTTTTTTGGGCCGCCCAAGGGGGGGGGGGGGTTTGAACCCCCTAAACCCCCCCCCCCCGTAGATCCGCGCCTGAATTCCTCATGTTAATGCTCGGTATCGTGTCATGACCTAGTGTCATCGTACATATTAATTTGAATTCCTCCTTGTGCTTTGTTTTTGTTAGCTGGTTTGTTTATGAAATGTTTTACAAATACATTTTAATTACCTTCATGCTATATTTTGCAGGTCGTCTGGGTGCACCAGTTGGTCGGGAAGAGGGACCATTACGGTCACAGTGATTTAGTTTGCTTTCCTCTTCCCCGGCAGCCAACTGATGCACTCAGAGGACCTCTAAGAAAATTGTGCATGTGTAAATAATGTTATTATTATTATTAATGCTATTTTACCTATATTTACATTGTTATATTTTTTGTGAATTGCCGAAATAATAAATAAATAAATAAATAAATAATAAACTGATACATAAGATATCCCAGATATAGAAAGTATATATCTTTTACCTTCAGCATTTTATTTTCGTAAAATAGCTTGTCAGTGTGAGCGCGCCAATCAGCTGCCTAAATAATTCTCACTGCTCTCTTTTGAATGAGCAGAATTTTATTTAAGTAGGATTTAGCTGAGGCACCCCAGGCCAGCACACCATAATTTAAGTATGGCAAAATTAAGGAACAGTACAACATGCTAAGTACATTTCTTGGGAAATACAAACTTCAATTTGTTGATCATACTATCTATACTATCTATACTATCTATCTATTATGTATAACTTAATATTTGGCTGTAATTCCTTCTCTTTCTATTTTTCTTAAGCTCTTAGAGACATATTTTGTGATAAGCGCTATACAAATGTTGTTAATTATTATTATTATTATCATACCAACATTTATAGAGAGCACTTTACTTAAATGAGTAGTATGCATCTTCCAAGTCAATTTATCATCAATGTGGAGACCTACAAATTTAATAAATGAGACCTTTTCAATATTTACCTGATCAAAGACTACATTACCAGGCATTACTGTTTCACTATTGCTGAATAACATATATTTAGTTTTTAATAAGTTAAGTGACAGTTTATTTGCATGAATCCATTTAGTCAATACACAAAGCTCTCTATTTACAGTTTCTAAAAGAGTATTTAAGTTTCTATGAGAACAGAATACACTTGTATCGTCTGCAAATAGCAAAAAAGAAAACGTCTCTGAGGATTTTGGAAAATCATTTACATATAAAATAAAAAGCAGGGGACCTAAAAGGGAACCTTGAGGTACTCCACACGTGACGGGTAACATATCTGAACAAATTTCGCCGAGCAGCACAAATTGCTGTCTGTTACTAAGATAACTTAAGAAGCACCAAGATAAATTGGCGCTAATTTGGTAGATCGGTATAGTCTCAGTAGGCCTGTATGCATGGGTTTCGATCCAGTCGGAGGGTGGGGGGGGGGGGGGTGGTGGGGAGGAGGATATATCCCCCCAAAATATTTCAGGTGGGGGAATGGCCTGTACAATCACCCCCCCCCCCCCAATAATCCATCATTAAAACAAAAAATCAAGATAAAAATTTATGATGAGAGCCCGATGATAGTAGTTAATGGTTATTACTCGCAAGATGACCATCAATATACACATCTCGCTATCTCATTTTCATAATACATACAATTATATACGAAGTAAATGGGACAACCGTATATGAGACAAGAATAAATTGAATTCTCGCTCATACGGCTTCATCAGGAATTGATGAATTTATTCAATTTGTTCAATCAACAGCATCATAGAAATGCAATGCGCCAAATGCAAAGACGCAGACGAGCTAAATGTTAAGCGCGAATCGCAAAAGTAGTATTCTGCAATGCACATCGGACACTCCTGGACAGTGTAAACATAGATGAACACTGTGACGAATTCGTGATGAGATCAGAGAACAGGGCGGGAGCGGGGAAACTGAATACAGACAAGGATTTCGAGTCGAGAACGGTACAACGAATCGTCTTCTTTTTCTAATAATTTAAAGAAAAGTCAAAGCGCGAAACTGAATTCAGACAAGGATTAAGAGTCGAGAATGATACAACGAATCGTTTTCTTTCTTTAGTAATCTAATGAAACGTCAAAGCTTCCGCGCTACACGCGGAGGAAGGGTAACTTGATCCAAACAAGGATTAAGAGTCGAAAATGGTATATCGAATGGTCTTCTTTCTTTAATAATATAATGAAACGTCAGAGTTTCCGAGCTACGCGCGGAGGAAGGGGAACTTGATTCAAACAAGGATTAAGAGTTGAGAACGGTCAAACGAATCGTCTTCTTTCTCTAATAATTATGAAACGTCAAAGCTTCCGTGCTTCGCGGGGGAAGGTGGAAACTCCCCCTCCCTGCACCCAACCCCCAAGGGAGCGCGCTTTGCCTGCTCACTACCCCCCCCCCCCTAAAATGAAATACTGCTACGCGCTTGGGGAGGGGGTGCAACCTGCCACACGCTTCTACCTCTTGGTTGCTTTGATCCATTGCCGAAAATATTTTGGCACCTATCACCCCCCCCCCCCCCCCCAACCACGGATACAAATCGACACCCTTGCCTGTATGACTTCAGATATATTTGAAATTTGAGAACGAACTATCACGATGTAACAATGATTTATATAATCTTGTACATTATCGTTGGCAGGCGCGTACGCAGGGGGGGGGGGGGGGGGTTAAACCCCCCTTTAATTTTTTGTATGTGTATGTTTTTTTTATTTATGATTTTTTTTATTTTTTTAAATAAAAACAAACCAAAAAACAAAACAAAACAAAAATCCTAATGGATGACCTAAAAAAGATGACCTTACCCCCCCCCCCCTAACGTAACGGAATGTCGATCGGTCAAATTTTGGGACAAAAAATAAATAAAAAAATATCCTCTTGCCCCCCCCCCCCCCCTTATTCAGCGACTGGCTGAGCCGTTGCGAAATTTTTGGGAATATATGCCTACCCTAAATAACACTGAGTGGGGGGGGGGGGCGGGAATCTATGCAAACGTAGGCAAACTTAATGCATTTTTCCTTACAACAATAATTACTAAAGACGATTGTAAAGCATTTAAAAAGCTTTTCCAACATAGCAACAAATCATACATGACTGTGTTTGTGTGTGCATTGGGTTTTTACAGACGTGTAATCAGATATGATTATTTATGTCTGGGGACCGACCTTTAAACGTCACAATCCGAAAGACGTGACTTAGTTTCGAACCTGCGTCCTCGCCTGAATCAACTCATACAGAACGACGCAGGAACCCTATTACAGGTGAAAACAACAGTTTGTCATATGGGTCATAACTAGAAGCGTTCATAACAAAAGTGAATGCATCTGCAAATTTTCTATTAGACATACATCTTTGGACTTCGAGTACCGATAAATACGGGGAGAGAAAATGAGAGAGTAAGGGAGAGAGAGAGAGAGAGAGAGAAAGAAATATGAATATAGATATTACGATATGTATTGTGATTTGTGTATGGTTCAAGTAGAATGGAGTAGAATGAAGTATCTCTCCCTATAGTCCTTTACATTCATTAGTAAATGCTGTATAATAATATTCTAAAGGAAACTTACATATTCAATGACCAGCACAGAATGCAATTAAATATAACAAAATGATAGCAATTTTGCTATTCTGGCCGTTTGGTAGACTTTTTCAACTTGTCCGAAGCTCAAAATGAGGATTTCAATAAATTTCAGATAAACATAACATTCAAAATGGGGCAAAAAGGAGTCACGCGTCGTCACGTGATCTAGAAAATTAGATATTATTATACACAATTCATGTATAATAAAATGCAACTTGCGTTACACTGAAAGATGACTGTTATCATCTCCTGATAATATCTAGTGGCAAATCCAGGAATTTCCGCCAGGGGATCACAAGTCAGAAAAATCTCTGACAAGCAAAGAAAGATTAAAAAATAAAAGGGTTCTCACATTTTTCAGGTAGCTTTCATGTCAAAAAGGTGACACAGGCACACGAGAACGAAATTTCACATATTTTGTTTTCTTGCATATTGTCCAGATGCACGAGTGAATTCTTAAATTCTTAAATCCTATAATAAGACGAAAACACCCCTATGATATAAGCGCCACTCGGTTCCTTCGCTCCCTCGCGGTATTTCTACACAAAGCAACATAGATTTATCGCAATCTCTTTTAGGTTCTTTTTTTCTTCTCTTTCAAGATTTGTTTATATTAAAAGTGAATGCATCTGCAAATTTTCTATTAGACATACATCTTTGGACTTCGAGTACCGATAAATACGGGGAGAGAAAATGAGAGAGTAAGGGAGAGAGAGAGAGAGAGAGAGAAAGAAATATGAATATAGATATTACGATATGTATTGTGATTTGTGTATGGTTCAAGTAGAATGGAGTAGAATGAAGTATCTCTCCCTATAGTCCTTTACATTCATTAGTAAATGCTGTATAATAATATTCTAAAGGAAACTTACATATTCAATGACCAGCACAGAATGCAATTAAATATAACAAAATGATAGCAATTTTGCTATTCTGGCCGTTTGGTAGACTTTTTCAACTTGTCCGAAGCTCAAAATGAGGATTTCAATAAATTTCAGATAAACATAACATTCAAAATGGGGCAAAAAGGAGTCACGCGTCGTCACGTGATCTAGAAAATTAGATATTATTATACACAATTCATGTATAATAAAATGCAACTTGCGTTACACTGAAAGATGACTGTTATCATCTCCTGATAATATCTAGTGGCAAATCCAGGAATTTCCGCCAGGGGATCACAAGTCAGAAAAATCTCTGACAAGCAAAGAAAGATTAAAAAATAAAAGGGTTCTCACATTTTTCAGGTAGCTTTCATGTCAAAAAGGTGACACAGGCACACGAGAACGAAATTTCACATATTTTGTTTTCTTGCATATTGTCCAGATGCACGAGTGAATTCTTAAATTCTTAAATCCTATAATAAGACGAAAACACCCCTATGATATAAGCGCCACTCGGTTCCTTCGCTCCCTCGCGGTATTTCTACACAAAGCAACATAGATTTATCGCAATCTCTTTTAGGTTCTTTTTTTCTTCTCTTTCAAGATTTGTTTATCGAAAATGTGCATCGTAATCACATAATACATCAACTTTTATTGTCTTCAGAAAATTCTAGAAAATTTCTAGCATATTTCGGTTTGTTTTGAAAGATATTTTATTGTTCATTAAATGCACAAAAAGTAATAAAAGAATGATAATTATATATAATTTAACATAATATTTCAAGATATTGAAGTTACATTACCTCAACACGAATGAAATATATGATAACAAATCGCGACTTTCCATTTTTATATCTCGTTATCAAACTTTATGATGATGAAGCGGAGCCTAATCAAAATAATGATTGGTTGACCAGGCATCTTTTTTTGCCTAACACCTAATTTTTACCAGTAATAGTAAGTACCTATGACCGGTCATTAGTAAAATCATGTTATAAAACACCGGAAGTTCAGGGGTTTTAGGCATTTAATAACGGTCAGATGAACATTGATACCCATTATTTGTGGCACTGGCAGGACACTAATTGGCGTGAGGTGCAGGGGGCGGAGCCCACAGAGGCTTAGAGATTTTAGGCATTAGATTAATGTTAGATAACTTAAATTAGCATAATAATAATAATAATAGCTAGTTCTTATATAGCGCTTTTCAGGACCGAATGCCCTCTCAAAGCGCTTTACAGATATATATATCCAGGAGTCCGCCTTAGGACGCTAGGTTGGGTCCAGAGGGCAGAGCCACCGGAAGTTCAGGGGTTTTAGGCATTTAATTACGGTCAAATGAGCATACTTTGATGCTCGAGGCCCCCGATTCCCGCTATTCCGGGGACCCTGACTTGTAGGCCTCTTTTCTTGCCTGACTGTAAATTTAGGAATTTGTCATTTTCCAACGCATAAAAAAGTAAAATTTACTAAAAAGTGAGGAAAGTTATGTAATTTCAGCAACATTTGTAAATCACCGGTAGTTAGCGGTATTCTGGGTGGGGTCAACTGCCACCCCCCCCCCCCCGATTTACACCTTGTTGGCGGGAAAATGGCAACTAATCTACCCTACCTTCTACTTTCTCTTTTTTTCCTTTCCCTTTCTCTCCTCTTTCCCTTTCCCTTCACTTCCTTCTCTCGCTTTAGGTTTGGTAGGGGGAGGGGGAATGCAAGGGCCTTTCGATCCCCCGATCTAGACGTTGTTGGCAGAATTAATCGCAACTGATCTCCCCTTCTCTTCTTCTTCCTCTTTTTTGTTCCCTTTTAGCTCTCCTCTTTCACTTTCCCTTCCTTCTCTCTTTTTTTTTGGCGGGGGCGGGGGGGGGGGGAGGGGCGGGGGTAGAGGCAAGTGCCTATTGCCCCCCCCCCCGGTTCCCAACTTGTTGGCGGGAAAATTGCAACTGATATCCCCTTTTTTTTCTTTTCTTCTTCCTCTTATTTTCATTCCCTTTATCTCCTCGTTTCCTGTTTTCTTTCCCTTTCCTTCCTTCTCTCTTATTTTTTTTGATGGGGGGGGGGGACAAGGCCCTTTCGCCCCCTCCCGATCTCTTTCTTTTCCCCCTTTTCTTTTCTTCTTCCTCTTCTTTCTTTCCCTTTCTCTCCTTTTTCCCTTCTTTTCTTCTTTGTTTCTCTCTCTCTCTCTCTTTTTTTGCGGGGGGGGGGGGGGGGGGGGCAAGGCCCGCTCGGCCCCCTCGATCTGCCTGCCAAAGGCACCTTGTGTACTATTTGTAAAATTACAAATGCATATGCGTAGCCGATTTCAATCACTCCTTTAGTCAAATGCCTAGACGAGTTTCCCATTCTTTACCCCCTTTCAGCAACACAATACATTTGATGTGAAAAGCAATCTGTGTTCGGCCAGTATGAATAGCATTCCAATACGGCTACACACCGAGATTGTGGCGCCGCGCCGCGCGCACGTTTAAGCGTGACAAGAGAAAGCCCAAGCCGTTGTACAAGTTGTGTTGAGAAAGGTAAATTGTGAGAGTTTTGGTTGTATTTTGATGCCAAATTTGTGACTGAACGCCTTCAGAATGTATAAACTGATTTCTAAATTAAGTTGTTTTCTCATTACTTTCCAGAGAGCAGCGTATATTCGAGAATAGACCGAACGGACAAAAGTGCAGGCGACCATCAAACATGGCGTTCAAAAGGAGGCGCCATGAAAGTTTGCTCATGAGCTCAAATTGAAATCAGCTGGTTGAAATTTCATACTACATAATGCTCAAGGTATGATAAAGTCATGAAATGTTACACTATTAGGCATTTGGGCGTTATTCTCAAATTCATAACTTTAATGTGATGCTTATAAGTCGGACTTTTATGGACACCCTAAACTTAAAATTGGTTCAAAAATTGACAGCTAATTCATGCAAATGCGCCACGAATACACATACTTCGCTATAATTATGTAATCTAGATGAAACATTGAAGATATCAACTTTCTAATTTGGTCTTGAATTATGAATTGGTAAAATCGCACAATATTTTATAAATAAATAGTATTCTTGAAAATAGTTATATAAGTTTTAGATCTACTCCAAAAGTTTCAATTTTTGTTCTGCTAAATGATCAAGACTCCAACTTTTTATGTGTGTACTTTGGGTAGACTGACCAGAATACTCTTTCTCTTAGCTAAAAATGTATGTAGTTTAAAGCTCGACAAATATATTTGTAGATTTGTATTATGCTCCAGTTTCACTTGATTGCTATTCTCTGATTAGGACAACCCTCCATCTTTTGTACCACATTCTATGGACCATGTCTCTCTGTGACCAGTGGCGGATCCAGGGGGGCCCGGGGGGCCCGCCCCCCCCCCCTGGCAAAAAAAAGGAGGAACAAAAAGAAGGAAACAAAAGGGGGGAAAAAGGGGGGGAAAAAGAACCAAAAAAAAAGGGAAAAAAAAAAAGGTATCAAAATAAGCTCATCTGACCGTAATTAAATGCCTAAAACCCCTTGACTTCCGGTGGCTCTGCCCCCTGGACCCCATCTAGGGCCCTAAGGCGGATGGATGGATGCTAATCTGACTATTTAATGCTTAAAACCATGAGCTTCTGGGGTCTCGGCCCCCTGGACCTCGAGCTAATTAGTGTCCTGCCAGTGTCACAAATAAAGTATCAAAATATGTTCATCTGACCGTAATTAAATGCCTAAAACCCCTAAGTTCCCGGGGTTCCACCCCCTCGACCCCACCAGAGGCCCTTAGGCGGGCCCCTGGATGTTCATCTGACCGTAAGCTATTGCCTAACACCCCTGAGCCTCCGGGGTTCCGCCTCCTGGACCCCACGCCAATTCGTGACCTGCCAGTAACACAAATAAGGTATAAAAATATGCTCATCATTCTGATCGTAATTTATTGCCCGATACCCCTGAGCTTCCGGGACTCCGCCTCCCTGGACCCCACGCCAATTCGTGACCTGCCAGTGTCACAAATAAGGTATAAAATTATGCTCATCTGACGATAAATTGATGTATAAACCCCTGAGCTTCTAAGGGCTCCGCCCCTGGACCCAACACCAATTTGTGTCCTGCCAGTGTAACAAATAAGGTATCAAAATATGCTCATCTGACCGTAATTTATTGCCCCAAACCCCTGAGCTTCCTGGGGCTCCGCCCCCTGTACCCCACGCCAATTCGCGACCTGCCAGTGCACAAATAAGGTATCAAAATATGCTCATCTGACGATAATTTAATGTATAAAACCACTGAGCTTCTTGGGGCTCCGCCCCCTAGACCCCACGCCAATTCGTGACCTGCCAGTGTCACAAATAAGGTATAAAATCATGCTCATCTGACAGTCATTTAATGCCCAAAACACCTGAGCTTCCGGGGGCTCCACCCCCTGGACCCCACGCCAATTCGTGACCTGCCAGTGTCACAAATAAGGTATAAAATATGCTCATCTGACGATAATTTAATGTATAAAACCCTGAGCTTCTGGGGGCTCTGCCCCCTGGACCCAACACCAAATTGTGTCTTGCCAGTGTCACAAATAAGGTATACAAATATGCTCATCTGACCGTTATTTATTGCCCAAAACCCATGAGCTTCCGGGGGCTCCGCCCCCTGGACCCCACACCAATGCGTGACCTGCCAGTGTCACAAATATGGTATAAAATATGCACATCTGACGATAATTTAGTGTATAAAACCCCTGAACTTCTCGGGGCTCTGCCCCCAGGACCCAGCACCAATTTGTGTCCTGCCAGTGTCACAAATACGGTATAAAAATATGCTCATCTGACCGTTACTTATTGCCCCAAACCCCTGAGCTTCCGAATTTTCGAGGGCCAAAACAATAAAAATTAGTGCTCACTACCCCGCCCCCCCCCCCCCCCCCCCCACTGAGCGAAATATTGGCCGGGACGGTTTTCAAATTTCAGCACACGAAATTTCAAATTGATTTCAAATTTGGACCCCTATCCCTAAGGAATCCTGGATCCGCGCCTGTCTGTGACCATCATTTTGCCGAGTTTAAATCGAAGTTAAAAGGCTGTTTAGGTAAAATTGTCAAGGTTAAAACATTCCTAAAAAGGAATAAAAGCCCTGAAAAGGGATGATGAGCTCCGTCTATGCGGTTTGTCCCCTTTATCCAACATTGGCATTGCTAGTTCAATAGATTTCTCAATAAATTGACACTCTTCCCCAAATAGTAGGCCCCAATCAACCAAACACCAGTTTTAAGTCCTCTCTAATTATTTCCAGTTTAGTGTAATAGACTTTAAAAACCCAAACAAATAAATTGTCTCAACCTTTTTTGTAGCCATGTGCTCAATTGCACCGGTGATATCCTGAGTATAACCTTTCTCATACTGATACTACCAATATTGTGTCATATTGCCTGTGCTAGACGTTTTAGATTCCCATATTATGGCTCTATTTCAGATCAATGGTGTAACAAGGTGGACAAAGCGACAACATTATTTGTTTTCAATTCATAAACTCGATATAAATGTCAAAATCACAAGGGAAATAGGAAAAGAGTTTTGATTTTAAAAACTAACTTTATTTTCATTATTGCAAAGTTAAAACTTTGATTCGTCAAGGTTATCAAAATTCAATGCTTGGAAACATTCGAAGTAATGATTATTATAAATTACAAAACGCTTAAATACAGCCCCGGCATTGCAGCTGAAGAGCTCTCCGAACGCTGCTGAGATGTGTGAGATCACAGGATGGACATGATTTGCACAAGCAGAAGATGTCCCATGACATCTCACACATTTTCAGTGCCTGTTTTTTCGAGTTATTTCTCTAACTTCACTACCGTCAGGCTAAATGTATAATCTATTGCCTCACTCTAAACCTCGCGCATGGTTTTATTTTGATGACACATGCAGCGATACAAAAATAAAGGAATCTGTCGCTTGTAAACAAAATAAGACGCCATTGTATATTCAGCTGCACACACCGCGGTATGTTCGGCGTTTCAAGAGGAAACAAATGCCGTCCTTAATATCATTCCGGGGGGTTTTCAATTTGAAAGGCTGCTTTCTTTGATTGTTAACCCCTATCCTGTGTATTTACAAACAAAAGATTTTAGTTATCAGAATCGGTTTTATATCCCCTTTTGAATGGTTTGAAATGCCATCACATTTACATACACTAAACTCATTATAAATTGAGAAATAATAGCTTTGCAATTATTATTCAGTCTTTATGGGATGTCGTCTGCTTGGGCAGTATTGGTCCATTATGTGACGTCATTAAAACATCGTTATTTTTCTGGCCAATCTCTCGTATATCCCAGATGCTATGGAGGTGGTTGTATTTGTATTTTTATAAATTACCCGATATGTAGTTGACCTAAATCTTTATGTGATCTGTTGGTCCAGAATGACATTGTTGCAGTACAGGAACACTGGCTTAATGATAGCAATGTATGTAAATTAGAAAAATTGTGTGATACCCATCTAGTCTACAGTAGATGTAATGAAAATGTTCATAGCGAATTAACATCACGAAGAGGCTCTGGTGGTGTAGCCATCTTCTGCCACAAGGACTTAGAACCTTACATCAAACAGATCTCCACAGAATCTGACAGAATTAAAACAGGAAACACCACAGACTCCAGACACCTCTGTCACGCTCTTCTAGATAAGGTCACACACCACATCTCGAAGACTTCCCCTACAGCAAGCTTCATTATCACTAGAGATCTTAATGCTGACAGCATGACCCCAAAACATCAATGGAAGCGGCAAGCAAAAGACCTAGCCTTCTTCATGCTCCACAACAAGCTCACAAGCCCAAATGACATTTTTTTTGTCCATGTCATAACCACTACACATTTTGTAGGGATAATGGTCGATGCAAGTCCCACCTGGAGTACATCATTGTCAACAAGGAGGCTACAAACCTGTTTTCATCCTTTAAAATTGGACCAGGAATGCCGAAGAATGTATTGGATCATCTTCCCGTCCAAGCGCAGATCAACATCCCAAGCATAGCCTCCGAACGAGCAACTATGAGCAAGAACCAGCAGCAGTATGGTTCTAAACTAAGAAGATTCAATGTCAAATGGACAGATCTGACCTCTCCAAGGAGGAAATTAATAACAGGTACACAACTCCCCCTGAAGAAGCCTGCAAGTATCTATGGAACCAGTTACTTCCTGACCCACGTTGCCTTACTGCAAAACACGGAGAACAGGTTCTCGAAAGACCTCACAGACGTTATCCTGACCATCTCCAGAGACAACCTCCCGCACTCCTACTCCTCAGCTCGCAAGCTTCAAAGACCGTAGTGGGAAGGAAGTAGACGTGGCGTACCTGCAAAATAATGAAACAGATGTGGAAAGTCTGGAAGGACAAAGGTCGCCCCAAAGACCGTAACAACAGCATTTGGAAGTCCTACAAGGAAGCCAAACGTATGTTTAGACGTAAGATGAGGCGGAGCAGGATTGTTATACACAACAACTTGATTGAGGAGATCGAAGCGTCTCAAACACTTACTGATGACCCGCAACTCTTTAGCAGACCAGTAAAGGAGAATACCACATCTAGCACATCGAACGTCACAGAGTGTATCGTATGGGATGATGATTGTATCATACTCCAATCAAGAAATCCTGAAGGGATGGGAGACGTACTTCCGCTCACTCTCTACCCTGGGAATAGCTGATGATGAGGAAACCATAGCTAAAGAGGTACATATTGCATCTGACTCTGACAATGAGGATCCACCAATCATCTTCAATTCCAGAGACCTTCACACAGCAATAGGAGCCCTCAAACCCAAGAAGGCTGAAAGTAGTGATCAAGTCACACCAGAACACCTTCTCCACTCAGGACCTATATCCCGCCATCTACTGCTCACCGTCATGAACACCTTTTGCAGGCATACCCATGTACATGTACCTCAGAGCTTCAAAAGAGGCATAGTTATTCCTATTCACAAGGGAAAAGGGAAACCGCTCACAGATCCAGGAAACTACCGGGGAATAACACTTACCTCTGTCTTTTGCAAGGTCTTCGAGTTGCTCCTCAAGCCTGGTCTAGATCAGTCTCTACTCCAACAGGGTATCCCACACAATCTCTAATCTGGCTTTCAGAGAGATCACTCTTGCATCATGACAGCGCTTTCCCTCAACCTTGTCATACAGATGAACTCTTCAAAGTGGCTTGATACTCACATCGCCCTCTTGGATGTAACCAAGGCTTTCGACACCCTCTGGCATAATGGTCTCTTTCACAAGCTCCTGAGGGCTGGTATCCAAGGAAACTTCTGGAAAATCCTGAGGAATATGTACAGGGGACTAGAAGGCATGGTCTTATGGAAGGGGAGTCTCAGCCACTCCTTTCCTGTCTCCCAAGGGGTACGACAACGTGGGGTTCTCTCTCCATGCTTATACCTGGTGTACATTGACGGCCTCATCACAGCTTTGAGAACCCTTGTCAGCACAAATCCCAAGGACCTGCAAAGCATGCTGAAAATAACTCGTAACTACTCTAAGAAGTGGAGATACACGATCAACACCCTGAAGAGCGCCATTATCTCTAGCACCCATACTGCAGACTCATGGCATTTTGGCTCAGACATCATCCAACAAGTAGACACCCACCCACACTTAGGCACCACTCGTACCTTTTCACCATACGACCCCACTCCAGCAATGGCCTCACGAGGAAGGAAAAATCTCTTTGCCCTTAACATGAGTTGGTGCCCATCGCTGTGGGCTTGCTCCAAGCACAGTATCTGCACTCTGGAAGCGCTACTGTTTACCCAGAATGCTTTATGGAGTAGAAATACTACACCTGACCAAGATGTTTTCTGATCTTGACAGAATCCATTGCCATCTCTTCTTGGTCTTCCACGCAGCACAGCCTTACTCGCCAATGCCCCCCCCCCATGCAGTGTTACACGAGGTAGACAAGTTCTTCCTCCGGCTCCTCGGTAAAGTCCTGCTGCTGCCTCATGAAAGATTCGAAAGAAGACTTCTTGTGAATGCTTTGTGCCAGATGCCATCCTGCCCTACCATCAATAGTTTAGATGACAAGCTCACACAATACCAACTCCCTCCTCTTGAAGAGCTTATCAACTCTCCACCTCCTCCCCACACCTGGAAGCTGATGGTGAGAAATGCCGTAAAAGAGGTGAGAGCTGACCTCACAGAAGAAGCTGTAAACTCAAAGTCTACTCTTCAGCTCCTATCCAACAACCTTGACCAAGCGCATAAACTTCTTCCATCAACCATTCACCCACCTAGACTGAGACAGGCAGTTCCCATCAAGGCGCAGCTACTGAGTGGCGTATAGCCCACCAACTCTCGTCTACACACCATCAACCCAGAAAAATCCTCCTGCTGCGCCTGTGGAGAAACTAGTGAGACAATCATCCACGCGGTGGGTGAGTGCCCTCTCTACAATACTCTCAGAGACAACTTTATAGCTCACTGACCAAGACGCTGGGAGAGCCATTATTCCAACACGAAAACGAAGGGTGAATGCTTCACAAAGCTATCGCTACTTGGCTCCTGCTCTCACACCTATCTTTCCGACTGGATAAACCCCTCACTCTTTCACAATCTCTCTCTCAGTTTCATACTTGACCTCCACGTTAAACCACTGTAAACCTACCCATCATTTTTATATGTGTACTACCAACACCTGCACCAACTGCAGTTCTCCAAACTGGAGGAAGCCAAGCCAAGAAGAAGTAGATTACCATCTGTTAGCTTACCAGTTTCTAGTGATACATTAGTTGACATATTTGTGATTTTCTTTGACTTTCCACTTTAAACGTCTCGGTCCCTAGTCTGATAGCCAGGCTTACCTTAACCGAATTTTAAAGTTTTAAACCAGATTAAACCTTGGTTTAACAGAATACCAAAGTGACTTAAACTACACTTAGACCGAAACGAGGTTTAGGTGTAGCTTAGTTAACCCATGGTTAACTTTAGTCGAGGGTTACAAATTAATCCTGCTATCAGAATACGGGTCTTTTGTTTACTTATTGTATGATAAGCGAAGTTTAAGGAGTGTGATTTTTTTTAATCCATTATTTTCAAGTCGAGACCTCATGTCAATGTCGGTGTGTTAAAATGTGTGTGTGTGTGTATTTATGATTTATTTCTTCAAATGGTTATGATATAACCTTGTACATAATTGAAGCTTGGCCCACAACTGGTGTGTCATAATCAATGCTTGTCAAACAGAGGAATTGATTATTAGCGGGAAACGAAATCAAATTATCCTCATCTGTTTCATGGACAATTGAATTACTACAGGGTACAAGCTGTAAAACCTGTCTGAGTATAACACCTTTTCTTAAAACACAGTCCATGTCTCAGATTATCTCATGTATTGCTGAAAAGACACTGAACGCGATCGCAAAGACTTTACAAAAATCAACCTATTAAGGCAATTACAATAGCCTTGGCAATCACCTTTAGATCGGTATGTGCGAACAAGACCATGGCGGATTTTGTAATCCCGATTTTATATTTGGTATTGGATTTGCAATAGGGCAATTACATTTTCCTTTAATGATATTTCGAAAGTCTTTGCGATCGTGGGAACTGTCTGTGTCTCTTTACACTGGGCCGATACATCCAGCCTATCATATTATGGTATACATCCTCAATGATCTGGTATGGCGCATCTTTGGTGTTAGGGGTTGAACTATAGAACAGAGTATTCTGCTTCGCCTATTAAACATGCTAAAGATTGAAGAACATTCGATAGTGGCCCCATGAGTCTCGCTAGGAACGTCGCATCACTTCGTGGTATTTTACCCGTCTTTTCTCCCCCTCGTCTAACTATCGACATGGCTAATACCCTATCGAGTGAGGCTCCTAATTGCATGAGCATGATATGAATCACAATACATCT
The DNA here is from genome assembly GCA_035222895.1 of Strongylocentrotus droebachiensis. Lineage (NCBI taxonomy): Eukaryota > Metazoa > Echinodermata > Echinoidea > Camarodonta > Strongylocentrotidae > Strongylocentrotus > Strongylocentrotus droebachiensis. The sequence goes on from JAVYIG010013572.1 coordinate 35,769, forward strand.
AGCTGTTGGCCACACTGTGTGCAGATTCATCGGTTAAGAAGTGAACTTCAATACTTCATCTCAATTTGAACGATCCAAGGACAAACCGGTTATTGAACTCTGCATGTCACATCATCAGTTTTCCCCAAAAATTCTGAATATGGGTTTATTCAGTGAATGCGTTTTTTTCTAATATCTTAAGTCAATTGTTAATTCATTCTTATTTTCTGGTGGTCTTGACGTTTAGCTTAGACAGTGCCTGTCTGGGAGATGGTGACCTGTGAATTAGCCCTTAAACTATGGGTGAACGGCACGCCCAGTCAGGTGTAGTTTTTCTCGTCTCCCTCTTCTTTTTCTTTTCATTTCTTTCCTTGTAGGGCTTAGCATAGGTATCCTAGATTCAATGACCACCAGAGATATCGTGTATTAACTATTTTTTATGTGTACATTATTTATTTCTAAAATAATTATTGTATGTCATGTTAGTATTTGTATTTTGCACTTAATGATTATCTCTTTCTTCACAAAATGTTGAAAACTTTTGCTATCACTTTTCATGTCACTGATGGATGAATCAGGTCTTTTACAATTCATTTTTAAAACAATGAATGTAAGCACAAAATCTTAAACTACATTTTTTTCTTGTGGAGGGGGGGGGGTTTAGAGTGACTTAAAATGCGTTATAGCATTTATTTTATGCGTATATGGGGATAACTTTTTTGTTGAAATAGGGAAATCCATATTTCAAAGGGTTTGAAAGACCAATAGCCCACGAGACCTATACCTTGTTAGCGTTCCATGTGTATTTTTGTTTGGGGGGGGGGGGGGTAGGGGTCGGTTTTTGGTCAATGTCGTATATAGGCTGTCGATCTCATGGACCTCTTGGAAATTTCGACTTGAGGGGCTGTCGGTCCATTTGAATGTGCTCACGTCGAACATCATATTATACTAGCACAACATGATCGCAAAGGCTTTCGAGAAATAAACTCAAGTGCAATTTCAATACCCTATACTGTAATGCCCCCTATATATCATATGCGGATTACTCATGTTCCCACATTCATGATAAACAAGGGTATAGAAATTGCCTTGGGTTGATATTTCGAAAGTCTTTTGCTATCATGTGGCATGTATTTCAAGCACACATAGGATGATTTTGTTATATGGGATGAACATTTTGGTATTGGGACTTGTTTGTACTTGATGTGTTTTTTTATTTTTTTAATACTATGATGTTTTGGAAGATATTTTCATTTTTTGATGGTCTTGGCGTTCAGTTCCTGGCAGGCAAACGGTCACCTGTGAATGATAAGATTATTTACAAGACCTTGTTTGACATATAATAACATGACATGGAGCAGAGGTTGCATTGAGGCTCCTTGCATTCTATCCTTTGGACGTTGAAACCTACAATGTAAAAGGCTACATCGTTTCGATGGCCTTCTGTTGACAGTTCACACACCCGAAGGCCCGCGAAATCGACAGCTCACGAGACCTATATTTTTAACACAATTGCAAGGACTTTCGAGAAATCAAATCAATTCTTAAGGGCAATTCTACTTCAGTCTACTTGTCCCTGATTTCCCATTTTTTAATTTTTGTTGGTTACATGATTGTGTAGTTTAGGCTTCTACCAACCTTACAATATAGTTGACAAGATTTCTGCCATGTGGACTTTTTCAAGCCAAATGATTCTTCACATAATTTCTTGCGGTGTAAAAATCATTTTCGTCGAGTGGATGAAAGCTTGCATACTAAACTCTTAAAAGAGGTAGAAACCTAAACTACATATATGATAATACTGCCAAACCAATGACAGCATTCTGTATCATTTTTTTCATTATTATAATTGGAAGTAGGCCTAGTAGTAGTGGTAGTAGTAGTAGTAGTTGTGGTAGTATCGATAGCATTTAAGATAAATCATTTTGAATATATTTGAATTCGCTTCATGCTTTTGTGTGAGTATATATTTATCATAGATTGTATTTGTTATGTGTATATTCATTTATAAATTCTGGTGGTATTTATATTAAGGTTATATGTAGGTTAACGCTTGGCTGGGAGATGGTGACCTGTGAATGAGTGAGCCTACGGGGCTTTGGCTCTTAAACTGTGGGAGAACGGCACGCCAAGTCAGGTGTAGATTTTTCTTTCTTCTTTTCTTTTCTTCTCTTGTAGGGCCTAGCATAATGTTTCCCTCAATTCTATGATATAACCACCAGGTATACATATTTAATGTATTTGGGTATTCATACCTATAGCTTTGACCTTAAGGTATGAAATCATGTTCATCGAGTGGATGAAGGCTTGCATACTAAACTCTTAAAATAGGTAGAAGCCTAAACTACATTTATGATAATGCTGCCAAACCAATGACAGCATTCTGTATCGTTTTTTTTCATTGTTATAATTAGTAGTAGGCCTAGTAGTATTAGAAGTAGTATAGTAGTAGTAGTAGTAGTAGTAGTACACTCTAAAAACTGAAATGTTAAACGTCAATTTAAAAGGGCCGAGGAGTGACCACTCTTTCAAAATGTCAGATTGTTTCTTTTAACCTGCTAGATTCAACCTTTATAGTGTTGGATCCAGCATGTTCAAAGTGTTAATCTACCATTTTGAAAGAGTTGTCGCTCCTCGGCCCTTTTAAATGGTGATTTAACATTTCAGTTTTTAGAGTGTAGTAGTAGTAGTAGTGGTAGTAGCGATAGCATTTAAGATGAATCATTTTGAATATTTGTTTTCGCTTTATGCTTTTGTGTGAGTATATATTTATCATAGATTGTATTTGTTATGTGTATATTCATTTATAAATTCTGGTGGTATATGTATTAAGTGTAGGTTATCGCCTGGTTGGGAGATGGTGACCTGTGAATGGTGAGCCTACGGGGCCTTGGCCCTTAAACTGTGGGAGAACGGCACGCCCAGTCAGGTGTAGATTTGTCTTTCTTTCTTTTCTTATCTTCTCTTGTAGGGCCTAGCATAGGTTTCCATTGATTCCATAACCACCAGGTATTATATAATGTATTTTTTATTTCATTTTTTAAAATTTTATTTTGGTTACATGTAGTTTTGGTTTCTACCAAGCTTACAAATTATAGTAGACAAGATTTCTTCCATTTTGACTTTTTCAAGTCAAGTGATTCTTCACATAATTTCATGCGATGTGAAAAATCATTTGCATCGCTTGAGAGAAGAGTAGAAGAAAGCTTGCATACTATACTTTTAAAATAGGTAGAAGCCTAAACTACATTTACGATAGTACCGCTAAACCAATGACAGCATTCTGTATCATTTTGTTATGTTGTTTTCATTGTTATAATTAACATTAGTAGTAGGCCTAGTAGAAGTAGTAGTAGTAGTAGTGGTGGTAGGAGCGATAGTATTTAAGATGAATCATTTTGAAGATATTTGATTTCGCTTTCTGCTTTTGTGTGGCTTTTGTGTATATTGTTATCATAGATTGTAGTTGTTTTGTGTATATTTATTAATATAATCTGGTGGTATTACTATTAAGTGTAGGTTATCGCCTGGCTGGGAGATGGTGACCTGTGAATGATGAGCCTACCGGGCCTTGGTCCTTAAACTGTGGGAGAACGGCACGCCCAGTCAGGTGTAGATTTGTCTTTCTTTTCTTTTCTTCTCTTGTAGGGCCTAGCTTAGGTTTTCCTTCATTCCATAACCACCAGGTATAATGAATTTGGGTATTCATACCTAGCTTAACTTAAGATATATATATATATATTATTTTGTTTGGTATTTTTATTTCGAGATTATCTGTTTCTTTGTTATTGAGCATTCTTTATATAAGCTGCTTTTCATCTTACTGTATAGTTTCCATCATGCTCATTTATAAAATAACATTACGAACAGTGGCTGGGGTAGGGGGCACATTCCCTTCCCTCTGAACAGAATGACAAGTGATTCTTCACATAATTTCTTGCGATGTGAAAAATAATTTGCATCGCTTGAGAAAGTCACAGGACTGGATGAAAGCTTGCATACTATATACTTTTAGAATAGGTAGAAGCCTAAACTACATTTATGATAGTACCGCCAAACCAATGACAGCATTATGTTGTTTTCATTGTTTTGAATAACATTAGTAGTAGGCCTATAATAGATGTAGTAGTAGTAGTGGTGGTAGGAGCGATAGTATTTAAGATGAATCATTTTGAAGATATTTGATTTCGCTTTCTGCTTTTGTGGCTTTTGTGTATATTGTTATCGTATAGATTGTAGTTGTTTTGTGTATATTTATTGATATAATCTAGACTGGTGGTAATTGTATTAAGTGAAGGTTATCGCCTGGCTGGGAGATGGTGACCTGTGAATAGGGACTTTTAGATTTGCACGTCGACAGCTTTGACTGCAACGTGTGACGTCATTTTAAGGCACTGCGCATGCGTCACGTCGTCTCAGTCGGCGATCGTGAATGCGTCAACCTTGATTTTCCTTAATCTAGTACGGTACTAGTATGCCGCGTGCGCATAAAATATACAGTTCCTCAGGTAGACAAAGGAACATCGATCCCTTCCCTTCTATTATGTAAAAATGTGTAGAACAGGTGTACACATGCATATTAACCTGTTCTACACATTTTTACATAATAGCAGTGAAGGGATGTTCTTTTGTCCGTCATGTTCATAGTGTTACTTCCTGCATGCATGTTTATCGTCGAGTGCAAGCTAAGATTAGGGACTTTTAGATTTGCACGTTTTCAGCTTTGACTGCAACGTGTGACGTCATTTTAAGGCACTGCGCATGCGTCACGTCGTCTCAGTCGGCGATCGAGAATACGTCAACCTTGATTTTCCTAAATCTAGTACGATACTAGTATATGCCGCGTGCGCATAAAATATACAGTTCCTCAGGTAGACAAAGGAACATCCCTTCCCTGCTATTATGTAAAAATGTGTAGAACAAGTGTCACATGCATATTCACCTGTTCTACACATTTTTACATAAGAGCAGTGAAGGGATGTTCTACCACAGCAATAGGCCATTTTCGTAATGTAACCAAATTTAATGCATAGGTCTTTGTGAAGTGCCTCAATACAAACTATTTCATTCACCTGTTAAGAATAATAGTATTTCAATAGACAGAATCCTAACTGCATACATTAGTTGTTGCCACGTTGGACAAACATTATGGCTTGACCTACCTAGCAACACTTAATATATGCAGCTGCATTCTGACTATTGAAATACTACTATTCCTATCAGGTGAATGAAATAATTTGTATTGAGGCACTTCACAAAGACCTATGCATTACATTTGGTTACATTAAGAAAATGGCCTATTGTTGAGGGTAGAATGAGGAACTGTATATTTTGTCCTCTTTCTTTGTCTGTCATGTAATTCATAGTGTTACTTCCTGCATACATGTATATCGTCGAGTGCAATCTAAAAGATTTCTAATTGTAGTCAACATGGGCAGTTGAGTACGTTGACACGCATGATCAGTCGGCGTACGTCGTGTTCTCGTCCACTCATTCTAAAAGTCCCTATTAGTAATTGTAGTCAACATGGGCAGTTGAAGTTGAGTACGTTGACGCGCATGATCATTCGGCGTTCGTCGTTTTCTCGTCCACTCAATCTAAAAGTCCCTAATGATGAGCCTACGGGGCCTCGGCCCTTAAACTGTGGGAGAACGGCATCCCAGTCAGGTGTAGATTTGTCTTTCTTCTTTTCTTTTCTTCTCTTGTAGGGCCTAGCATAGGTTTCCATTGATTCCATAATCACCAGGTATACATAAATAATGTATTTGGGTATTCTTACCTAGCTTTAACATTAAGATATTTTATATTTTGGGGTATTTGTATTTAGAGATTATTTCTTTCGTTGTTATTGAGCATTCGTATTAGCTGATTTTCATCTTATTGTATAGTTTCCATCACACTCATTTATAGAATAACATTACGAACAGTTGCTGGGATAAGGGGCACATCCCCCTTCCTCTGAACAGAATGACAACACCAAAATTGCGGGTCTATTTTTTCTTTGCATGTACTTAATTATATCACGTCAAATAAGGAGACCACAGCCGAATAGGAATAATAACTATTATGTTGCTATGACAACTTAATTTATTATTGCGATGGGACGGAATTTCCGTCCTGATGCAGAAATCCTTGCCTGATGATTAAGTCATGTTGCCATACCAGCGTATAGGCTAATTGAAATTATTTGTCAATGGAATTGTTTTTTGATTTTAAGGTTATAAAATAATACAGAATCATGTTTAACCTTTTTTCTGCTGTCAGAAGAAATCATGTATAGCTTTTTTAGATTTTTATATACATTATTAATTTTATTTTAATTTAATTTGATTTGTTTATTTGTTTTTATATATATGTGTGTGTGCGTGTGTGTGTGTGTATTTATAGTAATCAAATTTTGATAATCCTCCGTCACGGTAATATAGAATTAATGATTAAAACAATTGAAATAAAATTCCTTGAGAGTTCACTTTTTCACTATAATCAGTTTCAATTGAAACCTGTCATATATAGTGGAAAAGTGAACTCAAGGATTTTCATTTCAATTGTTTAAAAAGAATCATTATACATTATATATAAATATATAATTAAAGGTCTATATGTATATATATATATACATACACATACATGCATATATTATATATATGCGTCATGCGTGCGTGAGTGGTGTGTGTGTGGGTTTGTAAGACGTGTGAAACGGGGATAATCATAATTTTGAAAATAGCCATCTTGAAAGTTACACCATTGAACTGAGACGAGGCCGTATGAATAGTTATGATTCATACTTCATAGGGACTTTTTGAAACTTGTGAAGTAGATATTACCTTGGTCTTTGAATGCATTAAAGTGGAAATTCAAAGAAAATCACAAATATGTCAACTAATATATCACTAGAAACTGGTAAGCTAACAGATGGCCATCGTAAAAGTTTTAAGTCAACTACATATCGGGTAATTTATAAAAATACAAATACAACCACCCCCAGCTGGGATATACGAGAGATTCGCCAGAAAAATAACGATGTTTAATGACGTCACAAGATGGACCAATACTGCCCAAGCAGACTACATCCTATAAAGAATGAACATAATTGCAAAGATTTTATTTGTCAAATTATAATGAGTTTGTAATGTGATGGCATTTCAAACCATTCACAAGGGGATAAAAAACTGATTCTGATAACTAAAATATTTTGTTTGTAAATACACAGGATAGGGGGTTAATTAACAATCAAAGAAACCAAACTTTCAAATTGAAAAACCCCGGAATGATATTAAGGACGGCATTTGTTCCCTCTTGAAACGCCGAACATACCGCGGTGTGTGCAGCTGAATATACAGTGTCAATGGCGTCTTATTTTGTTTACAAGCGACAGATTCTTTTATTTTTGTATCGCTACATTTGTCATCAAAATAAAACCATGCTGTGTATATACATTTAGCTTGACGGTAGTAAAGTAAGAGAAAGAACTCAAGAGAAGCTGAAAATATAGTCAATGAAAATGTGTAAGATGTCATGGGACATCGACTGCTTGTGCAAATCATGTCCATACTGTGATGTCACACATCTCAGCAGCCTTCTGAGAGCTCTTCAGGTGCTATGCCGGGGCTGTATTTAATTATTACGTTTTGTAATATATAATAATCGTTACTTCGCATGTTTCCAAGCATTGAATTTTGATAACCTAGTCGAATCAAAGTTTCAACTTTGCAATAATGAAAATAAAGTTAGTTTTTAAAATCAATGAATATCTACTTCAAGTTGTTGAGCACCAAAGGGTACTTAAGAATAGGTGATAATTATTCAAACCCCGCTCCCGACAAATTTCGGTTATAAATGAATAAGTGGAGCACATGTATAACATGACGCACATCGCCCAGTCCCAAAACTTATTCAAGAATGGCGCCTGGTAAATGGTAATGATGGGGTATTTAGAGGATCAGAGATGTTGGAATTCCCAAGGAGACGGTCATGTGTGCAATATTGTTCACACAACTATTTCAATTTAAAAAAACATGATATACCAAATCCATCTCCAATTCTATTATAATAGTAATACTGGTAATATTATTCATACGTATAGGCAGACAAAATCTAGTGCGTGTGCGATATTGATTTTCATCAAATTGCACGTCCAAATAAGGATCTAATTTTAATCTTTTTTTAATACACATTTTTTAATTGTTGTAGTTGAAGCATTATATTTAGGTTATATATTGGCACTTCTCTGTCAATGTAATACAAATTATTTTAGATTAATAATTGTGGATGCATATTTTCACAGAGAATGGATCAGAGAGTCTGAAATGAGTTAACCTTGCCATTGCTTGCTCAACAGAGCCTAGATACACTGCCAAGTCTGTTCTAGGATAGCTTTGGTCATTTATCTGAAATTTATAAATTTGACACATCGTGGAATCACCCTCCTTAATCTATTTGCTGTAATTTGGTCATCATTTCTGTATTTATACCCTGGTCGTTGTTTAAACCTTTCACTAGGATCCCAAATTTAGCAGTCGACAGTCGATAGTATATACAAATAATACACTTTAGTGAGGGCATGAGTAGGGATTATCAACAATTTTCTGTCCAGAACGATTTTCATTTATGTTCCTACTTATACATTGTATTGTTTGGAAGAAAATAAATGTAAATTTGAATTGAATTGAATGGAATTTCATAAATGTAGTTATAAATAGTCATAACAGTAGGAGAAGAAAATCTAAAAGTATATGTATTACTGTGTATATCTTTCACAAAAAATAAGTTTAATTTTCACAGTTTTCATTTATTTTATTTGTTATAGATAAGTATTTCAAATCATGTACATTTCTCGGAAGGACAGCCATGTAATGTTTGTTTTGTGTTCTTACACAGCGTGTAAGTAGAACTTCTAGCGGTTTATGTGAGAAGTGCATTTTGTTACAAAGCAAAATGATTTTTTGGATACTGGTCAATTATAATTCGACAATTATCAACATGATGATAAAGTACGTTAATATGATTGTAAGTATTGTAACATATTGTAATATACTGTTTAAATATCTTCCTCTTCAGGCCATTCAGAGTAATGTCTGAAATGCTTTGCGTTAAATAGTACATGAGCGTTTTAAATCAATGATATCTCTAGATTCACTTGTAATGTTTAAAAGTGAAATTAAAACAAGAATTCATATGATATACAGTTTACTTTGCATTCCTGTGGGTCTGCAAAAATATGTTGTTGCCTAATGTTCATGTAAAAATGACATTTCATGTGTTTTGTTGGTATTCTTGTTTCTCACAGATAGACATCTTTCTTGAAAGGATAAGAAGTTCACTACTTCAGAGGGCAAAGGAGATCGTTGGACGGACAGCGCCACCAGGTGTGCTGAGCCTACATGCACTGATTTGGATTGGTTAGGAGTAACAAAATAAGTAGGGAATTAAACCTTCGTAGAAAAAATGGCCAAATAAAACAAGAAAATAAGGGAGATTCAAGAAAAAATCGTGCTTGCAATAAGGAAGGTGGGCATTCTAAAAGTTGAGAACATTAGAATCGAGGGGAATCTCCATTCTTATTCTTTCGTGATGTATAATGGGACATTTTCCAATTTTGAACTATTACATGATTAATAGAGGTAACTAGATTGGTATAAGCAGTTGTAATATAAATTTATCATAATACTATCGTCATTCTTTAAACAAAATTGAATGCAAAAGGTTCTATCTAAAAAAAGCAGAATGTAGTGTTTACATAATATATTATGAGCCTATATCGTATCGATGATGATTGGTTAAATCAATGGCAGTTATTTTGATATAGTGACGACAAATTTGACAAAGCAAATTATAGACGGCATCTATTAAAAAATTTATAAAAAGTGGTGATTATCAGGTACAGCATTATAATACTAAAATTGGCAACGCTGTCGATTCCTAGTTCTCCAGAGAAACCATGACTGTGTCTAATTATAAAGGGTATAGAGCTCCCTTGTATTCACACTTTATTTATCAAAATGAACATTAATCTTGAAAGGATAGGCTTGAATTCTAGTCTGGATCATTATACACATGTTTTGTCAGAAAAGAAAGGGGGATCACCAGGAACAACGATTTTGTATACATAACCAAGGAGATGAGAGTTAAATTCTCGTTAAAAATAACACAAAACTAAAATTTTCGCTTTATTTTTAGTTTTGATTTAATTTTGGACGATATAGGGTCAACTGCGTCGAGACGGGTTGAGCATTAAAATATTGGTATACTGCGCTATGCATTCCTGCATGGTAGTCTGGCCATCCATAATACTACATGATTATCACTGTACAAAGCAAGGGCGGGGTGCGATATTTTTCTGGGCGGCACAGATTGGGGTTAGGTGCGTGTTGAGCCTATGGGAAAGTTTAGGGTTAGGGTTAGGGTTAAATCAAGACCCCTTTAAAAAAAAAAGCCCCAATCTGTGCCGCAGAAGAAAATAACGCGGGCGGGGTACACGCGCGCACCCACTGGACTAGAGTGCGGCGTGTTAAAACTTGTGACCAGTGCGAGTACGTCGATCTAGTATATTTTTTGGCCGGTTTCGGCTAATAAAGGTATAGATTGACGTAATCCTCGGGGGGGGGGTGCAGGGGCGTCGGTAACATTGCGCTTCCGTCGGGAAATGAAAAAAGGGGGAGGGAAAAATTATAGGGGCAGGAAAGAAAAGAAAGAAGAAAAAAAGGACAAGAAAGGAAAGATGAGAA
>JAVYIG010013573.1:0-46471 GCA_035222895.1 Strongylocentrotus droebachiensis
TATTATAAAAAATGGTGAATAAATCACAATATCTCTGTGGAGTATCTAAATAATAATTATAATATTGGATGATCAATTTTCGCGAAATACGTGAAATATTGTTACTCGCTGAAGAAAAATATTTTCACGTATCATCCATTATTATGTGTATTCAGTTCGTTATCTCCAAAGTAAAGTGCGGTGCACGCCTCTGCGCCCATGAATCCGCCTATGTTCAGATCTCTTTTTATCTACATGTGCATGTATTTTCAAATAAAAAATTCTTATAGTCATTTCTTGCATCTAAATCTTAACACACTGTCAAATTATCTGTTCAAATTTCTACTATTGTTTGCTTTCACTTTTACTACATATTTCTTCTTTATATAACTATTTATGCATACACATACTCCTGTATCTTTTGTATTACTTCTCTGACATTGAAGGATTAGATTACCTTCACGAAAAAAAAAGTATATGAATGTAAAGCAGTAAATAAAGTGCAAATGAATTCATGTAAAACTGGTGTATAATTTCCTTTATATGTTATGTGTCTGTACATTACACTAGACAAAGTGATGAATGGAAAAAGAGAGAAAGAGAGGTCTTATAAACAAATATCATGAATTTAAAATGAGAAAGAGAGAAAGGGAGAGAGAGACAGAGGTCTTAGAAACAAATATGAATTCAAGAAGTGAGAAAGAGAGGGGGTCTTAGAAACAAATATCATGAATTGAGAGCTAGAGAGAGAGAGGTCTTAGAAACAAATATCAAGAAATGAGAAAGAGAGGGGGGGGGGGGGTCTTAGAAACAAATATGAAGAGAGAGAGATAGGCCTTAGAAACAAATATGAAGAGGGGGTTAATGAGAGAGAAAGAAAGAGGGGTCTGAGAAATACATACGAGAGAGAGAGTGGGTCGAGAGAGAGAGGTCTTAGAAAACAAATATGAATAGAGATGGGGGGGGGGGGGGAGAAATGGGTCTTAGAAAACAAATATGAAGAGAGATGAGGGGGGGGGGGGGGGGAGGTCTTAGAAAACAAATATGAAGGGAGAGGGGTCAAGAGAATTAGAGAAATTAGGTCTTAGAAACAAATGACATGAATTTAAAAAATGAAAGACGTGATCCCACAATAATAGAAAATGGTACGAGTGCAATATTTAAATCACAGTTTATGTATTACATTACCATTACACATATTATGTCGAGTGTAGTCTGTGTATGTGTCGATATGTGTACCCGTGTGTTAGGGGGGGGGGGGGGGGGTCCGAATCAGCAAATGGTTTGAAAGTAGGCTACACGTCAAAAATTGAAACCCTGAAGAAGGCGGAATTAAACCACAAAAACCATAATATTATTTGGTTTCTCTCTTTCCTTACTTTGATTAATTCCTTCTCTAATTTCTCTCTTTCTTCCAAGTTAGTTTTTGTTTTCTCTCTCTGCTTATGACATTCTTTGTTTCCTCTCTGTTCTTTAATTATTTATTGTTTTTCTCTATTTCCTTCTGTTGTTATTCGTTGTTTTTCTCTCACTCGTACGTCTCGATACAAAAGTACATGTACCGCGTACCGCGACACTGGACATATAGGACAGGCGACGGTAGCCAGGGGGGGGCGGTGGGGGCGGTCGCCCCCCCCCAAAACGCCGGCCAAAAAAAAAAGAGAGAGAAAGAGAAGAAAAAAAAAGAAAGAGGACGTAGGAAGAAAGAGGGAAAAAGAGTCGAGAACGGTACAACGAATCGTCAAAGCTTCCGCGCTTCGCGCGGGAAGGGGGAGACTGAGTTTAAATTAAGGATTAAGAGTCGGGAAAGGTACAACGAATCGCTTTCTTTCTCTAATAATTTAATGAAACGTCAAAGCTTCGCGCGAGAGGGGGGGGGGGAGACAGAATCCAGACAGGGATTAAGAGTCGGGTAAGGTACAACGAATCGTCTTCTTTCTCTAATAATTTAATGAAACGTCAAAGCTTCGCGTGAGAGGGGGGAGGGACTGAATTCAGACGAGGATTATGAGTCGAGAAAGGTAAAACGAATCGTCTTCTTCCAAAGCTTCAGCGCTTCGCGCGGGAAGGGGACTTAATACAGATAAGGATTAAGAGTCGGGTAAGGTACAACGAATCGTCTCCTTTCTCTAGTAATATAATGAAACGTCAAAGCTTCGCGCAAGAGGGGGGAGGGACTGAATTCAGACAAGGATTACGAGTCGAGAAAGGTAAAACGAATCGTCTTCTTCCAAAGCTTCAGCGCTTCGCGCGGGAAGGGGACTGAATACAGATAAGGATTAAGAGTCGGGTAAGGTACAACGAATCGTCTCCTTTCTCTAGTAATATAATGAAACGTCAAAGCTTCGCGCAAGAGGGGGGAGGGACTGAATTCAGACAAGGATTACGAGTCGAGAAAGGTAAAACGAATCGTCTTCTTTCAAAGCTTCCGCGCTTCGCGCGGGAGGGGGGAAACTCCCCCCTCCCTGCACCCACCCCCCTAGGGAGCGCGTTTCGCGCGCCCTTAAAGTGATTCGCACGCTTCGCGTGCTCACTACCGCCCCCCCTAAAATGAAATCCTGGCTACGCGCTTGATATAGGACGTACGTTGAGCATTGCAGAAGAGCTACGTGCGCGCGCAATATCTTGTCATGGATAGACTTTTCCCAGTCGGTTCCTTGAAATTTATTGGGAAAAGGTCCAGGCCAGGGTGTAAAACGCAAAGTCGCTGCCGGGAGGGTGGGCCGAATGGCGCAGCGTGGTCGGGCTGAATTGGATTGGGGGGGGGGGGGGGGGCTGGTGACCGGAATGATGGGACACGTTCATTATTTAGGCACGCCTTCTTTCTTCAGAAACGTGAGTTTTCAATAAATATTTTCTTCAAATGTTTGGGACCATGTGGCCTACCCCCCCCCCCCCACCCCGGCCTACGCTGTAGCCATGGGGTGTCCTCTATCCATTATGTCGCTTTCTTATTAACATTTAGTTTATTGCTTATGTCATTTTGACTTTTTCGGTATTATGAATAGCGACCCTCTCGTCAAATTATAAATAGCGACCCTGTTCTCCTATTATGAATAGCGACCCTCATTTCCTATAATGTATAGCGACCCTCTTTCTCCAATTATGAATAGCGACCCTCATTTCGTATTATGAATAGCGACCCTCTTCTACTATTATGAATAGCGACCCCCACTCCTATTATGAATAGCAGCCCTCTTCTCCTATTATGAATAGCGACCCCCACTCCTATTATGAATAGCAACCCTCTTCTCCTATTATGAATAGCGACCCTCATGTCGTATTATGAATAGCGACCCTCTTCTTATATTATGAATAGCGACCCTCATGTCGTATTATGAATAACGACCCTCAATTCCTATTATGAATAGCGACCCTCTTCTCCTATTATGAATAGCGACCCTCATGTCCTATTATGAATAGCAACCCTCTTCTCCTATTATAAATAGCAAACTCTTCTCTTATTATGAATAGCGACCCCCATGTCGTATTATGAATAGCGACCCCCTTCTCCTTTTATGAATAGCGACCCCCTACTCCTATTATGAATAGCGACCCTCTTCTCCTATTATGAATACCCAATAAACAAAATCACGTGAAAATCACGTCAATATCAAGGTATCGACTTGAGGAGAGTTACGTTCTTCAAACACCGGACATTTACGTAAATGTGTTAATACGTTTATTGCATTAGGTAACTTAAAACACACGTACACTAAATCACGCAATTGTCACTGCAATATCACCATTATAATAACGTGATTATCCCTACCTTGGAGACCATGGTTTGTAAACCTAATACTCCCGTGTTTGTTTGGTTATGAAATTACTTCTTCATACACGAAATTATCGCGTCACAGAAACACGTGAAGCGTTAGTGATAGTTTTAGTCAAAATATCTGCGTGAAATTCACGTGAATATTACGAGGCTGACTTGAGATGAATCATGTTCTTCATTCACGTGAAATTTACGTCGAAGAGGAAGTATGTTACTGTAACCCGCGTTCAACCCAATAATTACGCAAATGTTACACAATAAATGAACCAAAATAATGACGTTCTCATCCCGTTTCTGAACATCGTGTCTTGGATCTTCCATAATTACGTCCAGGCGCGCCGGAAGCAGTTTGGGATTAGAGGGGGTTGGGGGGGGGGGGGGTGGGGTGCAAACATCCCAGAAGAGTTGCAACTGGTCCAGTTGATGAACCATTTTAATGCCAACTGGTAACCCTGGAAATTGAAATGGGCTAAATGATCCAGTTGATCCAGGCCAGTTATAATTAAACTGGTCTAGTTGAGCCATTAGAACCATTTGGTAAAACTTCCAACCAGTTTGAACAGCAACAACACTTATACAATACTGGTACGTCTGTATTTCCAATGTAAGGGCATTGGTAATAAGTAGACTTACATAATTGAATTAATCGAAAAAATTTCGTATACTTGTACTTTATTGAAATTATTTTAGTTCACAGTTAATGTTTCCCTTATTCATGTTTAACTAAATGTAATTTATACGAAGTAGCGAAATGTCCTAATAACTGGTAATTGATATTTGTAGTATTTTCGAAATGAATTGCATATAACTAAATCATCAGTAATTAAGAAATATGCTGTAAATTCACATAAATTGTTTAAAAAACATAGATCTGCACGCACCCCATATTCAATATGCAAATGAATTGGTGTCAGCTGGGTCAACTCGAAATATGCCAACGCTCAGTCATCAACTGGTGCAACTAAAAATATGCACACTCCAGTTATCAACTGGTGCAATGAAAATATACCAACAGTCAGTTATCAACTGGTGAACATAGAAATATGCCAACAGTCACGGAATTATCACCACGGAACTTAAATGGTAACTGTGAAACCATCAAGACACCCAAGAATAACTCATTTTCACGCATGGAAAACACGGATTACCCAGCTTATATTAATAATCCGTTTGAGTCACGCGATCATCACCGCGGAACTGCTGGCAACTTTGACTACGATTTAAATAGGTGTTTTAAGACACTTAATCATGACTAATTTTTCACACCTAAAAGTCACGTATGCCCAGCTTAGATTAATAATCCGTTTGAGTCACGAGATCATCACCGCGGAACTTATGGCAACGTTGACTTCCATTTAAATAGGTGTTTTAAAACACCTAATAATGACTAATGTTTCACACCTAAAAGTCACGTATGCCCTGCTTAGATTAATATTCCGTTTGAGTCACGAGATCATCACCGCGGAACTGCTGGCAACTTTGACTACCATTTAAATAGGTGTTTTAAGACACCTAATAATTACTAATTTTTCACAACTAAATATCACGGATTCACAGCTTAGATTAGTAATCAGTTTTAACTACGTGATCATCACCAAGAAATTTATGGTAACTTTAAAACCATTTAAATAGGGCCATTTAAATAGGTGTTTTAAGACACCTAATAATGACTAATTTTTCACACCTAAAAGTCACGTATGACCAGCTTAGATCAATAATCCGTTTGAGTCACGAGATCATCACCGCGGAACTTATGGCAACGTTGACTTCCATTTAAATAGGTGTTTTAAAACACCTAATAATGACTAATTTTTCACACCTAAAAGTCACGTATGCCCTGCTTAGATTAATATTCCGTTTGAGTCACGAGATCATCACCGCGGAACTGCTGGCAACTTTGACTTCCATTTAAATAGGTGTTTTAAGACACCTAATAATTACTAATTTTTCACACCTAAATATCACGGATTCACAGCTTAGATTAGTAATCAGTTTTAACTACGTGATCATCACCAAGAAATTTATGGTAACTTTAAAACCATTTAAATAGGTGTTTTAAGACACCTAATAATTACTAATTTTTCACACCTAAATATCACGGATTCACAGCTTAGATTAGTAATCAGTTTTAACTACGTGATCATCACCAAGAAATTTATGGTAACTTCAAAACCATTTAAATAGGTGTTTTAAGACACCTAATAATGACTAATTTTTCACACCTAAAAGTCACGTATGACCAGCTTAGATCAATAATCCGTTTGAGTCACGAGATCATCACCGCGGAACTTATGGCAACTTTGACTACCATTTAAAAAGGTGTTTTAAAACACTTAATAATTACTAATTTTCACACCTACATATCACGTTTTCACAGCTTAGATTAGTAATCAGCTTGAGCCACGTGATCATAACCAAGAAATTTATGGTAACTTTGAAACCTTTTAAAGAGGTGTGTAAGACACCTCAGAATTACTAGTTGAATATAACCAGAGATTCACGGACAGAACAATAAGACGATTAGCCGGTTTAAGTAACGTGATTATTACCATCAACCTTGGGTAACCTGTGAAACCAATCAATAAAGGTGCTTACAAGACCAAATAATTACGTATTTATCGCCACCATCGGTTAACTGACAAAAAACTCGTTGCTTGGTCAAGTGGTTATTTGGTCATAAACACTTGATTTACAGAGGTAAGTGGAATCACGTTACTCCAGTCGCGTGATAAACTGGTGGTTTTTAGGTTAGATGAAAACGTGAACAGGAGTACCTTTTTTGTTTAAATGAAGGCACGTGTCGATAACGTTTAAATCTAGTTCAAAAGGCACTATACTTTAAAATCACTTAAAATACACTCCCAAAAGAGGTTACTTTTTAGTGTTCTGTTTATTGGGTAGCGACCCTCTTCTCCTATTATGAACAGCGACCCTCTTTGCCTATTATGAATAGCGACCCTCTTCTCCTATTATGAATAGCGACCCTCATGTCGTATTATGAATAGCGACCCTCTTCTCCTATTATGAATAGCAACCCTCTTCTCCTATTATGAATAGCGACCCTCTTCTCCTATTATGAATAGCGACCCTTTTCATTGATTATGAATAATGACCCTTATGCATTTTCAAAGTTAGGCAAAATTCTGACAAATCGAACAATGTGTATGAGGACCAGAATAAGGATATTGAATTGTTACATCTACCCAGTACTTATGTATGGTAGTGAAACATGGACTTTAGCCTCTGATACTAAAAAGCGTTTGGAAAGTTGCGAAATGTGGTTTCTAAGAAGAATGATGAAAATCCCCTGGACTGACAAAGTTAGTAATGAGGAAGCTCTTACACGAGCTGGAGTGCAAAGGAAAATGATACGTGAGATGTTGATTAGGCAGTTGAAGTTCATGGGTCACATTACACGTAAAGAAGGCTTAGAGAACCTTGCTTTGACAGGGAAAATTGTGGGAAGAAGGAGTAGGGGAAGAAGGAGGATACTTTGGATGGACAGTCTGCAGAAATTGTTGGAAGAGAGAGGAGTGAAAGAACTGAGAGTGGTACTAATACAGAAGGCTAGGAGCCGAGGGTTGTGGAACAGCATGATCGCCAAAGTCAAACGATATGGCACTTAGAGAGAGAGAGAGAGAATAATGACCCTTATGAATAGCGACCCTCATTTTCCATTATGAATAGCGACCCTCATTTTGTATTATGAATAGCGACCCTCATTTCGTATTAGGAATAGCGACCCTCTTTCTGTGTTATGAATACCGACCCTTTTGTAATATTATGAATAGGGACCCTTATGAATAGCCACCCTCGTGTCGTATTATGAATAGCGACCCTCTTCTCCTTTTATGAATACCGACCCTCTTCTTTGATTATGAATAGCGGTCCTTCTGAATAATGACCCTTATGAATAATGACCCTTTTCTACAATTATGAAAAGCGGACCTTATGAATAGCGGTCCTTATGAATAGTAGACCTTATGAAAAGCGGACCTTATGAATAGCGGTCCTTATAAATAGCGACATTGACCCTATCACTTGATCCATTACTTTTTGCGTGTAATCCCTATGGGAGATGCCTTTTTCTCAAATCTGGATTCTACATTCCTGTCTTTTGCGAGCAATATCGCCGTTATTTCTGCTTGTTTATTGTTGATTTTTGAGAATGTTGTAGCTGAGACTATATATGCTATCTAAATGTCCCCTCATTTTTCAATCAGATGTAGGGATCACGCTCATGATCATGATCATAATCATCATCATCATCATCATCATGGTCTGGTGATCATCATCATCAAGATCATCATAATCATGATCATCATTATCATCATCATCATTAACATTATCGTTATTATCATCATCTAACATTATCATTATCATCATAATCACCATTATTATCATGATCATTAGTCACCGGAGTGTTGGCTCAGTCAGTAGAGCGTCCAGATTTTGCATAAAAAAAATCACTCACTTGTTTCTCTCAATATCCTGGTCTTATTTTGAAGAAAAAATGAACATCAGGGTGAACTCAAGTTCCCGTTAAGTATCATATTTGTAACTTGTAAAACGTCGATCTGACAAAAACGTTTACCGTGTCATGTTGAAGTGCCATTTTCATTCTGTTCTCAGTAGTTATTTGTTCAGCCAGGGGGTCCAATTCGTCATCTGTAAAACAGCTGATGATGCTATACGAAATAGGTGTCCATGGAAAGTACATTTATAAACATTTTGAATCACTGAATCTTTATAGGAATTTAAGGAGAATATATAATCCTCTTTGATATAATATATGTTGTTTCCTTCCATATAGGCTATATTTTTTAAAAATAATTTTCGTTTAGGTTTCAAACGGTTTAAAACATGATCGATAAGTCTATACTATGAAAACGAATATAGTATAATATGTGAAATCAAAATCCCATATATTATAAATGTTCTTGGTGGTAATGTAACAAAGAACACCAACGGAAATATTTTAATTATCAAGATGAATTTAATTATATAATGTATATCTGTTTTAAGTCTCTTTTAGTTAAAGTAGCTGTGTGCAGATTTAAAAAACTAATTTATTTTCATTATTGCAAAGGTGAAACTTTGTTTAGACAACTTTATCAAAACTTAATGCTTGGAAACATTCAAAGTAATGATTATTATCATTAACAAAACGCTTAAATACAGCCCAGGCAGAGCACCTGAAGAGCTCTCCGTAAGCTGCAGCTGAAATGTGTGACATCACAGGTTGGGCATGATTTGCACAAGCAGACGACATCCCATAAGAATTAACATAATTGCAATGTAATACCATGCGCGGGATTTAAATTGAGGCAATAGATTAAACATTTAGCCTGATGGTAGTGAAGTAAAAGAAAAAGCTGAAGAGAAGAACAAAAACAGGCACTGGAAATATGTGACATGTCATGGGACATCGTTTGCTTGTGCAAATCATGTTCAACATGTGATGTCACACGTCTCAGCAGCGTTCGGAGAGCTTTTCAGGTGCTATGCCGGGGCTGTATTTAAGCGTTTTGTTATTGATAATAATCATTAATTCAAATGATTTCAAGCACTGCATTTTTATAAAATTGTCCAATCAAAGTTTCACCTTTGCAATATCGTTTTTGTTAATTTACTCATTCAATATTTATTTATTTATTTATTTATTCATGATTTCTTTCAACAGGGTAGTTTCATTCAGTTCCACTGGAAGCCTTTACTCATCTATGTCTTCATTTGTATTAGCATCACTGTTATTATTATTATCATTATTATCATTGAAAATAATGACAATTTCTGCAAACATGGCCCTGATAAACGTACCTTATTGATTTCAAATGCAGGTGGTTCTTTAGATTACGTAGTATTGCTTCACTGCGTATGTTGCCCATTACTATCTCTTGGAAGGTCAGACAGGTGAGATGTGGGAATGAACTGGAGAAAAGTTGTCCCAGTGAAGTAGGTTCTCCAATGAGAGGAACTAGATAGTGATCGCCATCCGTACGCTTGATAGTCAACATTGCTAGGCTGGAATGTGCCAACCGTTCAATATCTCCCGGTGAGACAGTTTGAAGAGTGGCAAAAGTCAATTGCCTCAAGCTCGGGAATAGGTCCCCAACGGTGACATTAAACCTCTGTAGACCATTTAAGAATTGATGATCTACAACCAGGTCTTTTATTGTGGATTTATCTCCCTGTATGTGAAATGACAATGAAGTAGACTATTATCAGTAAGTCTACTTTCAAATAATATCAGACTGTATTAAAACAAAAATTGTTAATATGAAAGCGAATGGCGGTTTAGTCATGTTTTACAATGCCATGCAGAAAGATATTCACATTCTAATGAAAAGAGAAAAATAATTCTAAATCCAACTTTTTCTTGATGAAGCAGATATGTTTTTTCCTTAAAGATAGATATCTTACGGCCCATTTGAGTTGTGTTTTTACATCATTGCTCTAAGAAAACATATTCACAAAATGCTTTTTACTGTTTTTCCCGTAGTAGTCACCCTGTTTAAAGGTAAAGACCAGTATTGGCAACGCCCCAATTTCAAAAAATGAAATGGAAGCTCTCATTACCAATCATGTGAAAGAATATGTTTTGACTAATACATGATGATAAAAAATTTGCCGGGAAACCGCCTACTAATTCATATATTTGGTAAATTTATTTCTCTCATGGTCTGGTGAGAGAGATAGGGTAGTCCCATATACATCTTTCTGTGTATAGTGCTTGTAACTTTACGAAGAATGGGCCAAATTTCTTATCATTTTGATGATTCCAGAACCTTGCAGATGCTAGATGCTAGATGATCAACCTTTTCTGATCGATTCCACAACGTTTCTTTCACAATGCAATCGCATGACCATTACTGGTCTTTACCTTTAACGGTCATTTACTTTCCATTAACTTCTTTATTTAAAAAATACTTTTGTTAGCAATTTCCAAATATACCAAGAAAATTAGCGCATTGAATAGCATCAGTGTACAATAAGGGTATAACTGGCGCCTGAACATAGCAAGCTATGAAATAACTTCAATTCTCGATACAACATGGGTTAAGCATTATTAAACACCATTTACACACACACATATTAAGGTCACTAAGTGTTCTTAGTACCGTGTCTATTTTATAGAGTCAGAGTGAGTGTAAATTAAATAATGTTTAAAATGAATTTCAATGTTAATGGATCTTCTGAGAGTGCATATCATGTGATGAATGGAAAATGGATTTTAACCTATTCCCAATTAAAACCTTGTTACCATTTGTTTTAGACAACCCATATACAGTGCACCCGAGTGAGGTGGAGTGATCAATATGTGCATGATTTGACATTCATACATACAAACACTGGGGAGATAGGGGGCTGCAGCCTTTTGTGTTGGTGGATTAAGAGCATAGGCCTCCAATGGAAGGAATTGGTCAAGGTACGCATTCTGTTTAGTTGCTGTTCTTGACGTTGTTGATATTCTATTTTTGTGTTCTATTCTCCATGATCTTTGGGAGCTCCTGTCTTGGTAGACAGGTGTCTTTTTCTCACTGGTCAATGTAAGTCATTGCTGGGCGCCCTCTGGTGCGTTTGCCCCTTGAGGGCTCCCAGAAGTGCATTTGTGAAATGATTTCACTCTTGCTCCTCCAGCAGTGCCCACTGAAACGGAGGCGACGGTCTCTCAGTCTGGCTGAGATCGGTGTAATGTCCCTATACAATTCAATATTGGTCATATGGTCACTCCAGTTGACATTTAGTGCTGCTCTCAAGAGTCTTGTATAGCAACCATCCAGTTGTTTTGCCAGGCTACTCGTCAATTTCCAGGCTTCTGATCCATAGAGCAGTACAGTTTCCACTGAAGCCCTAAAGAAACGGACTTTCAGTTTTCTACCGAAGTTTGATTTCCAAATGGCTGTCAGCTTGTTCAGCGCCGTCCAGGCTTTCGCCTTTCGGATATTCAGGTCTTGTTTTGACTGATCAACCCACGAGCCAAGGTACTGAAAGTCTTGGACCTGCTTCAGCTTTATCCTTTTAGCAGTACAGATCTCGCCTTCACGAAGGTTTTACATCATGAATTTTGTCTTAGTACTGTTTATTTGTAGACCGACTTGGCTTGCTGCATACTCTACTTGTTCTAGGAGCTTCTGTGCCTTTTCCAGATTGTCTGAAATTAGTGCAATATCATCAGCAAAGTCGGTATCTGTGATCATTTCAGCAGGATATCTGCTACTTTTCCTTTCCTGTAGGGTGAAGCCTAGATCCTCGAACCCTTCAGTAGCCATTCTTAGAGCATAATCCAAATGCTATGATGAATAGGTATGGTGCTAAGGTATCTCCTTGAAGCACTCCTGCTAATATGGTAAAGGAGTCAGTCTCTCCATCTGGTGAACGTACCTGAGCTGTGTATCTTTGTACATCACTCCTACTGCTGTAACTATTGTGTGTGGTATTCCATAGGCTCTTAAGATCTCTAACATCTTCTTCCTATTGATTAAATCAAAGGCCTTCTTAAAATCCACGGACGTAAGCACTGCTGTCAGATGCTTTGCTTTAATACCTTCCACCAGTCTTCGCAAAGTTAGAATTTGCGCTACTGTAGATCTTCCTGGACGGAATCCATTATGATTCTTGCGGAGAAGGGGTTCCAGGTGAGGACGGATTCTATTCAAAAGCATTTTGTTGAATACTTTTGCAGCTACTGGGGTCAGTGCTATACCACGGTAGTTTTGAGGGATTCTGAGATCTCCCTTTTTGGGTACAGGGATTATTATGCTCCTAGACCACGAGTCTGGTTTCTCGCCATGGATAATTGTTATGTTACATACTTCCAGAAGCTGTTGGTCAAGGGCACCAGACTTCCATACCTCTGCTGGGATTCCATCCACACCTGGGCATTTATTATTGGAGAGGGAGGTAACTGCCACTTTGAGTTCTCCAATGGTAAATTTGCTTGTTTTGATTGGGAGTGTCTTTTGGAACATCTTCCTTACTGGGTTGTTGTTATCTGGTGGAGGTTGACCAAGTAGATTAGAAAAGTGATCTTTCCACTGGTTTAGTCTCTCTTGTGGTGTTTTACCTCTAAGCTGATCCACTGGGGTCGAGGCCTTTCCAGTGATCTCTTTCACAATATTCCATACTTTCCTAGTCTCCTGTTGGACTGCACCAATCTCGATCTCAGTGCATTTTTAGCCATGTAATTTAACTGCTCTTCATCGTATGCATCCTGGAGATCTTTCTTGGCTTTGTCAAGTGTTTCTGCATGTTCGGTTTATAGAAATAGCCGTCTATTATATACGCGGCAATCAGTGTGTGGGACGAATTGCCACTTGATATTACATGTTCAGGGGATTAGGCTGAATTCGAATGCAGACTAAATAATTTTCAAGTGATAGAAGTAGGGAATTGGTTTTCTTTAATCATTTCAACCGTATGTACCACTTTTATATTTGAATTAGTTCATGTAGACTTGAGCTATTTAGCCATTATATGTGGTTATATTACTTATATATATTTTAATCATTCTTTTCATGTCAAGGAATGTTGCTAGACTTGCTGATTTCTGTTTTTCATGCTGTATATATATATATATATATATATATATATATATATAAAAGCCTGTTTTAAAAAAAAGTGTCCGTCTCATTCACAAGATAAAATTAAGTCATCAATCATTTTGCTCAGTCACTGTGCTCCCTTGCCTAGTAATAAAGTAAGTCTTTCAGTAAGGCAGCTAAATGCCTGAATACCTACATATTTGGAGGTGCCCGATATTTGTTTTAATCGACAGCGAGGTGCAAGAATATCGTCATATTCAAGCAGCAGTGTCCGCAGCAAGGTGCCTGAATAAAGGTTGTTTTTTCTTATATGTATCTAGTAAAAGTTTTGATAACAATAATATCATAAGATTTGTTTTGCATTTAGAGACAAATGTGCCCATAGGCATGTTGACGAGTGCCAGAGTTATGCAAAATGTTTCTTCTTTGATAAATTTGAGATCGGGGTGGCGCGAACCTTTTTATTTCCTAAAAGGGTGTCATAACTGAAATAATTTTGACAAACGCTGAACTAGTGTAGTATGGCACAGAAGTGAAAACACACCCGATTAGATTAAAGGTAATATAAAGTTTTGGGAAATTCTGAAAATTGGGTGGATTGTGATTCTTAACAATTTTGATATATTTTGAGGACCTTGTGGATGTATTATAAGTACTAGAAAATTTACCCCCTAAAACACTTCTGCTTTCGAAAAAAAAAATGAATATTAAAATTTACCGGTGCTCCCGGTAAATTTTGATAAATTTCAAATAGCGCCTACAGCCGTACAATGATAGCTGCGACCATGAAAATCTCAGAATATGTAGTTGTGATATATAATTTCCAAACGGGAATAGCTAATCGATCGATTTTAGGCAAAAATCATTTTTTGTAGCTTAATTAATATCTTGACCTTGAGAGGGAGCTATACAAATAAAGAGTTTATTATTTACCATTACATAACTTTAGACTCGATTTCAACCGCGACAATGATCATTGAATAGTGTAGGATCGCATATGCTTCTAATATGTTCATTTGAACCAAATTCATAACCCCATACCAAAACTTCGTATTATCTTTACGATAATACCATACTAGTACTAGCCCATTGATGACTTATCTTATATGTGTTCACCTGATTGATGACAAAGTGTTATTCATTAAGAAAGTGTCAACAATATTAATGCCATGTTATTCATATTTCTACCCCGCAACCTCAAATTTATTTTTTTTTAAATATATTTCACATCTGTAGAGGTGTTGTGGTCGAGTGGATATGTCGCCGGACTGTCGATCACAAGGTCCGCGGTTCGAGTCCCGCCGCTGTAATAATGTCCTTTGGCAAGACATTGATCTACATTTGCCACACTCCACCCAGGTGAAGTAAATGGGTACCTGGTAGGAATGTATTCCTTGAAACGCAGCGCGCGTAACAGCTGCACTGCTAAAGCCAGGGTAATTATGTTGCATTATTGTAGAGCGCTTAGAGACTTCTGACAAAGTAAGTGTTAGGCGCTATATAAGCACTGTAATTATTTATTATCTCTTTTCGTTCATGCTTGTATAAGAAAAAATTGTTTACATTAGATAAAGCAGCTTGATTAGCAATCTCGTTGTAGAAATCATCATGAAGGGAACATGAAACAATCTTCAGGTATGTAAGATGAGGCAGGAGACTGAGAAACTTGCCCAGGCAGGAGGATGCTGATTGATCATTGTGTAGGCTCAAACAGTCAACATTGAACGTGTCAATCTGTGGAAATACAAATGAATGGCATACGTACATTATGAAGCATGAAGTGGGGAAAAGTGGAAACCCACTTGAGCAATACGCTCACTTATTGTATGGTTGGTTGGTTATATTTTCCATATAAAATGTTTATACCCATATAAAATATATCAAAATCAGCTATTGAAATACAGATGGATTGCTTTATTCCGGAGACAAAGTAACTTCGCCAGTGAGACAGCAGGATGCTGATTGATCGCCGTATATACATAAAGAGAGAAAGTCTTTCTTTTCATCCCCTATTTTTAGGAGAATAATAATAATGACTCCAAGTATTCATCCTTCTGAATCTGTGGAAATACAATTAAATATGGCATACTCCGGCAAGTCATGAGGTAGGAAATGTTGGTAAAATATAGTGGAATCCCTTCAGTCCGTAAGTCAGTGATACTTCGTACAGCGCCACCCCCCCCCCCCCCCCTAAAAAAGGGAAAACGAATAACACATAGGGATGCCTGAGAAATTTAATGGTAAACCGGGTTAGTGTTATCGATTACACCATATTAATACTCTAATAGTTTGTGATTTATGGCAATTTGTTTACAATTTGTTTGTTTTGTTTCAACTGAATGCTACAAAAAAAAATCGTGTTCAAGCGTATTCATCTAGAATATAGTGTCTCTCTGACTTCACAAGATGCTGTAGGGTCTTATGCCCATTAGAATTTCAAACAATTTTCTGGATAAAATTCATGTTGTGATGATTACAATCAGGTCTTTACACTAGTCAGAATATATGACTCTTCTTTCCCTTTTACAAATTTTATTTGCAAGACAAAATTACTGAGGTCAGCATGAAAGAACACTAATGAATGATCGGAGAACAATGAACAAACAGGTATAATGTCTAGGATTATCCAAATAAATCAAAGTTGTTTTTAAACGACTGTCTGATTTTCATCTGGTTCGACTTGAAGGCTCTCCTCTCTAGTGGGAATTAATTATAGACATATCACTTGTATATCAAACAAATTAGGATTTCGACATTCAAACGAAATTTTATATACTCCCCTTAAAAGACATCTAATTATAAAGAGAGCATAGAGAAAGAGAGATAAATTGAGAGAATAGAAGAAAACGGGAGAAGAAAGTACGCAAGAAATGGAGAAAAAAATAGTTGAGAAAGATATGAATACTGAGAAAGAGAGAGAGAGAGAGAGAGAGAGGGGGTGATGGGGTATAAATATTAGAAAGCTGATTTGCATGTTTCACTAACCTTAGAATCCGCCTCTCGGCCATGAAGTTCTGGAAAACATTCTTCACCTGCAATCTTAACGGCATTCTTAGGTACTGCCAAGTGAGTGACACACGTTCGATGGCAAAGTGCATCTATCATATCTATCGTTAATCGTCCAGTAGTATCGTCAAAAGATAACCTCCTTTGTTCCTGTTGAAAAGAAGGGGTTCTGGTTTATTATTTGAAAAACCTTAATTGGCATACCATGACATGGCATAGTGAGCACAATGAACTAGGTATTGGCAATATTTTGGACATATTCCCAAATACAATCGAGCATGCTGCCTTTGGTAACTAAAGTATGGAAAATTTAATGGGATTTCTATAAGACACAAATCATATAGTGTATATTTAAACTTCCAATTAATTTGGCTTATGACAATAACAGTTTTGTCAATATGCTTGAACATGTTTCAGGTTAGCCAAATTTCTGCAGGTGTCTGACGATTTATATGTTTTAATGTGTATTTTGAATCGGACATGAATTATACTTGATATTTGATACGTGTATACTTGATGTTCTTCCTGGTATCTTCTTCCATTTGCGCTGTGCAAGAAATAATAAATCTCGATTTTCTTGGTTGCTGATGAAAGAGTTTCCTTTCATACAAGGGATGTTTAGAAACAAATGTGTAATTATTCTATGTTAGAAACATTTGTGATATTTCTTTAGAGATTTTTTGTTTGTTTTACAGTACAGAGCAAATTGGGAGAGGACCTCGCAAGAACCTTCATATCATTGTCAATTCGTGTTTGATTGATTATACAACTGAAAATAACCAATAATTACATTATTCATTATCATATTTTGCACAAACATTCCCTGCCTTTATACAGTAGGATTACGGTTGCAACATGTGAGAGAGAGAGAGAGAGAGAGAGAGGGAGGATTGGGGAGTCCTGAGAAGAACTCTCGGTAATCTTTCTTTTTTGAGTGTGTGTAGTCCTAAAAAGGACTGTTGGTTATCTTTCAAGAAAGAAAGAGGACTCACAAATCCTCCCTCTCTCTCACATGGTGCAACCGCAAGCCTACTGTGCATCTACATCACCATGCAAGCCGATACTTATAAGCAGCATCTAATTCACTGACTCGTTTCTCTCAATTTTCTGCTTTTATCAAAATCAACTGAATATGAAGGTGAACTTCCCATTAAGTATCATATTTTTCACTTTTAAAACTTCTTTAAGACTAACATAGTCGATATGACAAAGACATTTACCTTTTTATGTTGAAGTGATATTTTCATCCTGTTCTCCGTAGTTATTTCTTTAGCCAGGGAGTTCAATTCGTTATCCGTAAAACAGCGAATGATACTATATGAAATATATGTCCATGGAAAAAATATATTTCAACATTTTGAATCACTGGATGTTTAAAGGAATTTAAAAATATGATGCTCTGTGATAAAATATATTATGATTCTTTCCTACCAGCCTATTTCAGCTAATGAGGTTTTTTTTTAAATATTCGTGTAGGTTTCAAACAGTTTAGAAAATGTAGTTTTAAAAGTAAAATAAAAATCCCATGTATTACTAATGTTCTAGATTCCTGTGCAATTATCAACACCTCAATGGCAATTGTTTAATCATCAAGATCATTATGTAGTTCATATCGTTTTAAGTCCCCTTTTAATGTACCATAACTGACCCGTGGAATAATGATGGTGAAACAAATTTAAAGATTAAAACGCTGTTAGGAACAGAGAAATCTTACCCATTTTACTCTCGGCATAATTCTGATTGCTGTCAGAACTTACAACCATTTAATTTATGTTTTGTATTTTGTATACGTAATTACATAGGCCTTTCCATTTTTGTATAATGCATTCGTTTGATTATTATCTATTCATTTATTTATTAGTAGTAGTAGTATGAATATTATTATTATTGTTATTCAATTCAATTCAATTCAATTCAAAATATATTGTCCAATGATTGGAAATTTGTTTCGTTTGCATTTCATGATCAGTACAAGATTACAGATTATAAACATCAATAAGAAACAAATTGATACAGAATAGTACATTTGAACATAGGTAACGCAAAATGCGATTGTTCAACATGCAGACTTAAATTCGATTATTATTAATACTGTTATTGTTATTATCATTGGAAATGATAACAATTTCTGCAAACATGGCCCTGATAAACGTACCTTATTGATTTCAAATGCAGGTGGTTCTTTAGATTACGTAGTATTGCTTCACTGCGTATGTTGCCCATTACTATCTCTTGGAAGGTCAGACAGGTGAGATGTGGGAATGAACTGGAGAAAAGTTGTCCCAGTGAAGTAGGTTCTCCAATGAGAGGAACTAGATAGTGATCGCCATCCGTACGCTTGATAGTCAACATTGCTAGGCTGGAATGTGCCAACCGTTCAATATCTCCCGTTGAGACAGTTTGAAGAGTGGCAAAAGTCAATTGCCTCAAGCTCGGGAATAGGTCCCCAACAGTGACATTAATGTCACCGTTATTAAACCTCTGTAGACCATTTAAGAATTGATGATCTACAACCAGGTCTTTTATTGTGGATTTATCTCCCTGTATGTGAAATGACAATGAAGTAGACTATTATCAGTAAGTCTACTTTCAAATAATATCAGACTGTATTAAAACAAAAATTGTTAATATGAAAGCGAATGGCGGTTTAGTCATGTTTTACAATGCCATGCAGACAGATATTCACATTCTAATGAAAAGAGAAAAATAATTCTAAATCCAACTTTTTCTTGATGAAGCAGATATTTTTTTTCCTTAAAGATAGATATCTTACGGCCCATTTGATTTGTGTTTTTACATCATTGCTCTAAGAAAACATATTCACAAAATGCTTTTTACTGTTTTTCCCGTAGTAGTCACCCTGTTTAACGGTCATTTACTTTCCATTAACTTCTTTATTTAAAAAATACTTTTGTTAGCAATTTCCAAATATACCAAGAAAATTAGCGCATTGAATAGCATCAGTGTACAATAAGGGTATAACTGGCGCCTGAACATAGCAAGCTATGAAATAACTTCAATTCTCGATACAAAATGGGTTAAGCATTATTGAACACCATTTACACACACACATATTAAGGTCACTAAGTGTTCTTAGTACCGTGTCTATTTTATAGAGTCAGAGTGAGTGTAAATTAAATAATGTTTAAAATGAATTTCAATGTTAATGGATCTTCTGAGAGTGCATATCATGTGATGAATGGAAAATGGATTTTAACATATTCCCAATTAAAACCTTGTTACCATTTGTTTAAGACAACCCATATACAGTGCACCCGAGTGAGGTGGAGTGATCAATATGTGCATGATTTGACATTCATACATACAAACACTGGGGAGATAGGGGGCTGCAGCCATTTGTGTTGGTGGATTAAGAGCATAGGCCTCCAATGGAAGGAATTGGTCAAGGTACGCATTCTGTTTAGTTGCCGTTCTTGACGTTGTTGATATTCTATTTTTGTGTTCTATTCTCCATGATCTTTGGGAGCTCCTGTCTTGGTAGACAGGTGTCTTTTTCTCACTGGTCAATGTAAGTCATTGCTGGGCGCCCTCTGGTGCGTTTGCCCCTTGAGGGCTCCCAGAAGTGCATTTGTGAAATGATTTCACTCTTGCTCCTCCAGCAGTGCCCACTGAAACGGAGGCGACGGTCTCTCAGTCTGGCTGAGATCGGTGTAATGTCCCTATACAATTCAATATTGGTCATATGGTCACTCCAGTTGACATTTAGTGCTGCTCTCAAGAGTCTTGTATAGCAACCATCCAGTTGTTTTGCCAGGCTACTCGTCAATTTCCAGGCTTCTGATCCATAGAGCAGTACAGTTTCCACTGAAGCCCTAAAGAAACGGACTTTCAGTTTTCTACCGAAGTTTGATTTCCAAATGGCTGTCAGCTTGTTCAGAGCCGTCCAGGCTTTCGCCTTTCGGATATTCAGGTCTTGTTTTGACTGATCAACCCACGAGCCAAGGTACTGAAAGTCTTGGACCTGCTTCAGCTTTATCCTTTAAGCAGTACAGATCTCGCCTTCACGAAGGTTTTACATCATGAATTTTGTCTTAGTACTGTTTATTTGTAGACCGACTTGGCTTGCTGCAGACTCTACTTGTTCTAGGAGCTTCTGTGCCTTTTCCAGATTGTCTGAAATTAGTGCAATATCATCAGCAAAGTCGGTATCTGCGATCATTTCATCAGGATATCTGCTACTTTTCCTATTCTGTAGGGTGAAGCCTAGATCCTCGAACCCTTCAGTAGCCATTCTTAGAGCATAATCCAATGCTATGATAAATAGGTATGGTGCTAAGGTATCTCATTGAAGCACTCCTGCTAATATGGTAAAGGAGTCAGTCTCTCCATCTGGTGAACGTACCTGAGCTGTGTATCTTTGTACATCACTCCTACTGCTGTAACTATTGTGTGTGGTATTCCATAGGCTCTTAAGATCTCTAACATCTTCTTCCTACTGATTGAATCAAAGGCCTTCTTAAAATCCACGAACGTAAGCACTGCTGTCAGATGCTTTGCTTTAATACCTTCCACCAGTCTTCGCAAAGTTAGAATTTGCGCTACTGTAGATCTTCCTGGACGGAATCCATTATGATTCTTGCGGAGAAGGGGTTCCAGGTGAGGACGGATTCTATTCAAAAGCATTTTGTTGAATACATTTGCAGCTACTGGGATCAGTGCTATACCACGGTAGTTTTGAGGGGTACTGATATCTCCCTTTTTGGGTACAGGGATTATTATGCTCCTAGACCACGAGTCTGGTTTCTCGCCATGGATAAGTGTTATGTTACATACTTCCAGAAGCTGTTGGTCAAGGGCACCAGACTTCCATACCTCTGCTGGGATTCCATCCACACCTGGGCATTTATTATTGGACAGGGAGGTAACTTCCACTTTGAGCTCTCCAATGGTAAATTTGCTTGTTTTGATTGGGAGTGTCTTTTGGAACATCTTCCTTACTGGGTTGTTGCTATCTGGTGGAGGTTGACAAAGTAGATTAGAAAAGTGATCTTTCCACTGGTTTAGTCTCTCTTGTGGTGTTTTACCTCTAAGCTGATCCACTGGGATCGAGGCCTTTCCAGTGATCTCTTTCACAATATTCCATACTTTCCTAGTCTGCTGTTGGACTGCACCAATCTCGATCTCAGTGCATTTTTAGCCATGTAATTTAACTGCTCTTCATCGTATGCATCCTGGAGATCTTTCTTGGCTTTGTCAAGTGTTTCTGCATGTTCGGTTTATAGAAATAGCCGTCTATTATATACGCGGCAATCAGTGTGTGGGACGAATTGCCACTTGATATTACATGTTCAGGGGATTAGGCTGAATTCGAATGCAGACTAAATAATTTTCAAG
This sequence comes from Strongylocentrotus droebachiensis, assembly GCA_035222895.1. Lineage (NCBI taxonomy): Eukaryota > Metazoa > Echinodermata > Echinoidea > Camarodonta > Strongylocentrotidae > Strongylocentrotus > Strongylocentrotus droebachiensis. The sequence continues at coordinate 21,664 of JAVYIG010013573.1, forward strand.
TGATAGAAGTAGGGAATTGGTTTTCTTTAATCATTTCAACCGTATGTACCACTTTTATATTTGAATTAGTTTATGTAGACTTGAGCTATTTAGCCATTATATGTGGTTATATTACTTATATATATATTTTAATCATTCTTTTCATGTCAAGGAATGTTGCTAGACTTGCTAATTTCTGTTTTTCATGCTGTATATATATATATATATATATATATATATATATATAAAAAAGCCTGTTTTAAAAAAAGTGTCCGTCTCATTCACAAGATAAAATTAAGTCATCAATCATTTTGCTCAGTCACTGTGCTCCCTCGCCTAGTAATAAAGTAAGTCTTTCAGTAAGGCAGCGAAATGCCTATATACCTTCATATTTGGAGGTGCCCGATATTTGTTTTAATCGACAGCGAGGTGCAAGAATATCGTCATATTCAAGCAGCAGTGTCCGCAGCAAGGTGCCTGAATAAAGGTTGTTTTTTCTTACATGTATCTAGTAAAAGTTTTAATAACAATAATACCATAATATTTGTTTTGCATTTAGAGACAAATGTGCCCATAGGCATGTTGACGAGTGCCAGAGTTATGCAAAATGTTTCTTCTTTGATAAATTTGAGATCGGGGTGGCGCGAACCTTTTTATTTCCTAAAAGGGTGCCATGACCGAAATAATTTTGACAAACGCTGAGCTAGTGTAGTATGGCACAGAATTGAAAACACACCCGATTAGATTAAAGGTAATACAAAGTTTTGGGAAATTCCGAAAATTGGGTGGATTGTGATTCTTAACAATTTTGATATAGTTTGAGGACCTTGTGGATGTAATATAAGTACTAGAAAATTTACCCCCTAAGACACTTCTGCTTTCGAAAAAAAAAATGAATATTAAAATTTACCGGTGCTCCCGGTAAATTTTGATAAATTTCAAATAGCGCCTACGGCCGTACAATGATAGCTGCGACCATGAAAATCTCAGAATATGTAGTTGTGATATATAATTTCCAAACGGGAATAGCTAATCGGTCGATTTTAGTCAAGAATCATTGTTTTTTTGTAGCTTAATTAATATCTTGACCTTGAGAGGGAGCTATACAAATAAAGAGTTTATTATTTACCATTACATAACTTTAGACTCAATTTCAACCGCGACAACGATCATTGAATAGTGTAGGATCGCATATGCTTCTAATATGTTCATTTGAACCAAATTCATAACCCCATACCAAAACTTCGTATTATCTTTACGATAATACCATACTAGTACTAGCCCATTGATGACTTATCTTATGTTCACCTGATTGATGACAAAGTGTTATTCATTAAGAAAGTGTCAACAATATTAATGCCATGTTATTCATATTTCTACCCCGCAACCTCAAATTTATTTTTTTTTAAATATATTTCACATCTGTAGAGGTGTTGTGGTCGAGTGGATACGTCGCCGGACTGTCGATCACAAGGTCCGCGGTTCGAGTCCCGCCGCTGCACTAATGTCCTTTGGCAAGACATTGATCTACATTTCAATTTCAATTTCAATTTCATTTATTGTTCAACCATCAAGATATATATACAATCAAAATAAGTTACATCAAAATTTAGAATAACGCAATGATGGTTTGGTGACCCCGGAAAAAGCAGAGCTTATAAAAAGGGGCCACCAATACATAAAAAGATCAACATTAATTATACCAAAAAATATCAACATCGAGCATTAATATAAAAAAAAAGAAAAAAAAAGAAGAGAAGTACACTTCTGCAGCAGCAGCAAAAAACTGTATCTACATGTATAAAGAGGGCAGTACAAATGAAAGCGAATAAGAATATCAAGAATATATTATAAAGAAGGTAAGATTTCCCTGCTAAGCTTTTTAAATCTGGAAAGAGTTGAGCTGTTTTTGATATTGTTGGGGAGTTTGTTCCATAACTTAGGAAAATGAATTATATATGAATTTGAGGCGACGGAAGAACGAACCTGAGGTAAGTGTATTAAATTACTTTGGCGAGTTTGGTAAGAATGAATTGAGGAATTCAAAACAAAGATATCGCTAAGGAGAGGAGGCAAGATTTTCGAATGAAATGTATACATAAACACTAGGGAATTCAAGGTTATCAGGTCCTTTAACGGTAATATATTTGATTGTGAAAATAAAGGTTTTGTATGACTATTGAAGGGAGCATTAAAGATAATTCGTATTGCTTTCTTTTGTAAAATGCATAATTTATCTAAATGGGTTTTAAAGGTGTGACCCCAGACAGTATTACAGTAATTGAAATGAGGGAGTATAATGCTATTGTAAAGAGTCGTCAGAATAGACTGGGGCACAAAAAGTCTTAATTTAGAAAGAACACCAATAGATCTTGATATTTTTGTACAAATTGAGCTAAGATGTGGTTTCCAAGAAAGATAATCATTCAAAATTACACCTAAAAACTGCATATTATCGACCTTTTCTATGACATTTCCACCAATAATGAGGTTTGACAGATTTGACGGAACCCTCCTTCCTCTCGCACGAAAAATAATATACCTAGTTTTGTCAAAATTTAAAAACAATTTATTGCAAGCATACCATTTATTTAATTTGTCTAGTTCATTGTTTGCTGATGATATAAGATTGTCAATTTTTTTATGTGATAATGAAACAGTGGTATCATCAGCAAACAAAGAGAAGTTTAGAATTGAAGAACATTTAACTATGTCATTGATGTAGACGAGAAAAAGGAGGGGCCCTAACACAGATCCCTGAGGAATTCCACAGAATACATCCATATGTTGAGATTTGACACCATCGATCACCACATATTGATTTCTATGTAACAAGTAACTGACGAACCACTGAAGTGAAACCCCTCTAATTGCCACACTCCACCCAGGTGAAGTAAATGGGTACCTGGTAGGATTTTATTCCTTGAAACGTAGCGCGCGTAACAGCTGCACTGCTAAAGCCAGGGTAATTATGCTGCATTATTGTAGAGCACTTAGAGACTTCTGACAAAGTAAGTGTTAGGCGCTATATAAGCACTGTAATTATTTATTATCTCTTTTCGTTCATGCTTGTATAAGAAAAAATGGTTACCTTAGATAAAGAAGCTTGATTAGCAATCTCGTTGTAGAAATCATCATGAAGGGAACATGAAACAATCTTCAGGTATGTAAGATGAGGCAGGAGACTGAGAAACTTCCCCAGGCAGGAGGATGCTGATTGATCATTGTGTAGGCTCAAACAGTCAACCTTGAACGTGTCAATCTGTGGAAATACAAATGAATGGCATACGTAAATTATGAAGCATGAAGTGGGGAAAGTGGAAACCCACTTGAGCAATACGCTCACTTATTGTATGGTTGGTTGGTTATATTTTCCATATAAAATGTTTATACCCATATAAAATATATCAAAATCAGCTATTGAAATACAGATGGATTGCTTTATTCCGGAGACAAAGTAACTTCTCCAGTGAGACAGCAGGATGCTGATTGATCGCCGTGTATACATTAAGCGAGAAAGTCTTTCTTTTCATCCCCTATTTTTAGGAGAATAATAATAATGATTCCAAGTATTCATTCTTCTGAATCTGTGGAAATACAATTAAATATGGCATACTCCGGCAAGTCATGAGGAAGGAAATGTTGGTAAAATATAGTGGAAACCCTTCAGTCCGTAAGTCAGTGATACTTCGTACAGCGCCACCCCCCCCCCCCCCCTAAAAAAGGGAAAAGAATAACACATAGGGATGCCTGAGAAATGTAATGGTAAACCGGTTTAGTGTTATCGATTACACCATATGAATACTCTGATAGTTTTTGATTTATGGCAATTTGTTTACAATTTGTTTGTTTTGTTTCAACTGAATGCTACAAAAAATCGTGTTCAAGCGTATTCATCTAGAAGATAGTGTCTCTCTGACTTCCAAAGATGCTGTAGGGTCTCATGCCCATTAGAATTTCAAATAATTTTCTGGATAAAATTCATGTTGTGATGATTACAATCAGGTCTTTACACTACTAGTCAGAATATGTGACTCTTCTTTCCCTTTTACAAATGTTATTTGCAAGACAAAATTACTGAGGTCAACATGAAAGAACACTAATGAATGATCGGAGAACAATGAACAAACAGGTATAATGTCTAGGATTATCCAAATAAATCAAAGTTGTTTTTAATAAACGGTTCGACTTGAAGGCTCTCCTCTCTAGTGGGAATTAATTATAGACATATCACTTGTATATCAAACACATTAGGATTTCGACATTCAAACGAAATTTTATATACTCCCCTTAAAACACATCTAATTATAAAGAGAGCATAGAGAAGGAGGGATAAATTGAGAGAATAGAAGAAAACGGGAGAAGAAAGTACGCAAGAAATGGAGAAAAAAATAGTTGAGAAAGATATGAATACTGAGAAAGAGAGAGAGAGAGGGGGGGGGGTGATGGGGTATAAATATTAGAAAGCTGATTTGCTGCTTCACTAACCTTAGAATCCGCCTCTCGGCCAGGAAGTTCTGGAAAACATTCTTTACCTGCAATCTTAACGGCATTCTTAAGTACTGTCAAGTGAGTGACACACGTTCGATGGCAAAGTGCATCTATCATATCTGTCGTTAATCGTCCAGTAGTATCGTTAAAAGATAACGTCATTTGTTCCTGTTGAAAAGAAGGAATTCTGGTTTATTATTTGAAAAACCTTAATTGGCATACCATGACATGGCATAGTGAGCACAATGAACTAGGTATTGGCAATATTTGGGACATATTCCCAAATACAATCGAGCATGTTGCCTTTGGTAACTGAAGTAGGGAAAATTTAATGGGATTTCTATAAGACGCAAATCATATAGTGTATATTTAAACTTCCAATTAATTTGGCTTATGACAATAACAGTTTTGTCAATATGCTTGAACATGTTCCAGGTTAGCCAAATTTCTGCAGGTGTCTGACGATTTATATGTTTTAATGTGTATTTTGAATCGGACATGAATTATACTTGATATTTGATACGTGTATACTTGATGTTCTTCCTGGTATCTTCTTCCATTTGCGCTGTGCAAGAAATAATAAATCTCGATTTTCTTGGTTGCTGATGAAAGAGTTTCCTTTCATACAAGGGATGTTTAGAAACAAATGTGTAATTATTATATGTTAGAAACATTTGTGATATTTCTTTAGAGATTTTTGTTTGTTTTAGAGTACAGAGCAAATTGGGAGAGGACCTCGCAAGAACTTTCATATCATTGTCAATTCGTGTTTGATTGATTATACAACTGAAAATAACCAATAATTACATTATTCATTATCATATTTTGCACAAACATTCACTGACTTTATACAGTAGGATTACGGTTGCACCATGTGAGAGAGAGAGGGGGAGGATTGGGGAGTCCTGAGAAGAACTCTCGGTAATCTTTCATTTTTGAGTGTGTGTAGTCCTGAAAAGGACTGTTGGTTATCTTTCAAGAAAGAAAGATTACCAAGAGTCCTTTTCAGGACTCACAAATCCTCCCTCTCTCTCATATGGTGCAACCGCAAGCCTACTGTGCATCTACATCACCATGCAAGCCGATACTTATAAGCAGCATCTAATTCACTGACTCGTTTCTCTCAATTTTCTGCTTTTATCAAAACTAACTGAATATGAAAGCGAACTTCCCATTAAGTATCATATTTTTCACTTTTAAAACTTCTTTAAGACTAACATAGTCGATATGACAAAGACATTTACCTTTTTATGTTGAAGTGATATTTTCATCCTGTTCTCCGTAGTTATTTCTTTAGCCAGGGAGTTCAATTCGTTATCCGTAAAACAGCGGATGATACTATATGAAATATATGTCCATGGAAAAAATATATTTCAACATTTTGAATCACTGGATGTTTAAAGGAATTTAACAATATGATGCTCTGTGATAAAATATATTATGATTCTTTCCTACCAGCCTATTTCAGCTAATGAAGGTTTTTTTAATAATTTTCGTGTAGGTTTCAAACAGTTTAGAAAATGTAGTTTTAAAAGTGAAATAAAAATCCCATGTATTACTAATGTTCTAGATTCCTGTGCAATTATCAACACCTCAATGGCAATTGTTTAATCATCAAGATCATTATGTAGTTTATATCGTTTTAAGTCCCCTTTTAATGTACAATAACTGACCCGTGGAATAATGATGGTGAAACAAATTTAAAGATTGAAACGCTGTTAGGAACAGAAAACTCTTACCCTTTTTACTCTCGGCATAATTCTGATTGCTGTCAGAATATACAACCATTTAATTTATGTTTTGTATTTTGTATACGTAATTACACAGGCCTTTCCATTTCTTCTGTATAATGTATTCGTTTGAATATTATCTATTCATTTATTTATTAGTAGAAGTAGTATGAATATTATTATTATTGTGATTCAATTCAATTCAATTCAATTCAAAATATATTGTCCAATGATTGGAAATTTGTTTCGTTTGCATGTCATGATCAGTACAAGATTACAGATTATAAACATCAATAAGAAACAAATTGATACAGAATAGTACATTTGACTTGAACATAGGTAACCCAAAATGCGATTGTTCAACATGCAGACTTAAATTCGATTATTATTAATACTGTTATTGTTATTATTATTGGAAATGATAACAATTTCTGCAAACATAGCCGTGGTAAACGTACCTTATTGATTTCAAATGCAGGTGGTTCTTTAGATGACGTAGTATTGCTCCACTGCGTATGTTGCCCATTACTAGCCCTCGGAAGGTCAGACAGGTGAGTTGTGGGAATGAACTGGAGAAAAGTTGCCCAAGTGAAGTAGGTTCTCCAATGAGAGGAACTAGATTTTTCCCCTTCTTACCATGCTCAATAGACAACGCTGTTAGGCTGGAATGTGCCAAACGTTCAACCACTCCCGGTGAGACAGTGTGAAGAGTATTAAAAGTCAACTTTGTCAAGCTCGGGAATAGGTCCCCAATGGTCACATTAACGTCACCGTTATTAATCCTCTTTAGACCATTTAGGAATTGATGATCTACAACCAGCTCTTTGATTGAGTATTTATCTCCCTATATGCGAAATGACAACAAAGTAGAGTATTATCAAAAAGTCTATTTTCAAATAATTTTAGACTCTAGTTATGATTTGAATATTCTCCACATTTTCGCGTGTACATGAAAGAAAAGTAATAATAAAGCTTGTCAGTATGTAAACAAATGGCAGTTTAGTCTTGTGTTACAATACAATACAAACAGAAATTCCAATTCGAATGAAAAACAAAACATATTCTGAATACTTTAGGAGCAGACATAGTTTTTACTCAAGGGCTGATATCTTATGGCCTATTCCACTTGTGCCAATAGTCAAGAACAAACAAGAAGGGTTATTTATTTTCATTACTGCTCAAGGAAAAAAATTGTCAACGCTTTTCCCTTTCCCCCTAGTTGCCACCCTCATTTAGGGCAATTAGTAGGAGACCAGCCTGTAGGTCCCGTGACCAAATTCTGGGAACAAAGGTTTGAAAGTGTTTTTGTGTTCCCTGATGAATACTGAACAATGTTGACTTGGGCTGCCCCCTTGAAAATGTCAGGCATTTCCGGGAGGGTCAACAAAGGTCACACAGGGATCAAAATTCAAATTTATTCTAACAGTGTCTAAGTGCATATCAAATTACTCGTCAAGTCATGAGAATTCCAACTTAAAAATTATAGTATGTTACACCTCAGACCTAAAGTGAGGGCGCTATGTTAAAAAAACGTCTAAAGGTCAACACACTTTTGACTGGTGGTCAAATTCACCAACACAATTAACATTGTCCGATTCTAATGGTTGTAGTGTCTAAACATATGTTTTATGACATTAATTGTTCCTTCTTTCTTGTATGTTCTATCTTACTCCTAAGTAAAGTAAAAGTAAAGCTAAAATGCAATTTCATCCTCCGAAAGCATAACATTTCTCATTCATTATTGGTACATTTACAAGTATAGTAGACTGTAGAAACCCTGTCTCACAGAGGTGCACAATCATGTTTGCCCCCCTGCACTCAAAAGTGTTTATTTCTCTACAAAAGAGGGGGCAATCGGGATTTTCCGTCTCATTCGCAAGATAAAAATGTAAAGCCATCAATCGTCACTACATTCCCTCGCCTAGTAATAAACCTACTTTGAAGTTATGAGACTTGGTACAGTAGAGGTACTTTGTTCTATTGAGGTAGGTTCTGCTTAACAAACACACACAAAATCAAAATATGCTGAGTTGTTCTAAATTTATTTTGTGTTTAAAGTATTTTCAAGACATTAAAAAGCTTTATTGCAATGGTTCTGAACCAATAATGAATATTGTATTCCGTTTTCTAGGCAGTGCTCACACTCTCCCCAATAATAAGCGATGAGGACCACAATCGATGAAGAATGCATGTTTTCTTTAATATCTTGTGATAAGAGGAAAACGTGAATGTTTGGGGTATATGCAGGTAGTTTTCGTAGCTACATTCAGGAGTGGGAGGGGAATTTTTGAAAATCCACGCTATTTGCGCCCCCCCCCCCCCCAAAAAAAAAAAAAAGGGCGGCCGGCTCACTTCATTTCAGGGTAATGTTTATAAACACAAAATGAAAAAAAAATTACAATGTACCTTGTCTAAAATTCGTCGGATAAAGGCAAATTGTAATCATTAGTATTCTGTTTAAATAATTATATATTTACCGCCATTGTAGAAACTCGTGTATGCATTAACTGATAGAAGACATCATCCAATGTTGTACGTTCAAACACTAATCTTGATAATGAGTTTGATGCTAATAGGACGTCTGCTAGATCACGTGATACAGTCGGGCCACATGATCTGTCTCTGAACACCAAAGTCTCCTGAAATAGACATAAACAGGTTATAATTCTTTAATATTCTAATTGCTGTAATGATCCTGGCGTGTTACACAGGCCTGGGTATATATATATATATATATATGAAACCATTATTTTAATTGTCAGAACCTGTTTTCTAGTTTCAGTATACATGTAATTCTCTCTGTCTATAGTTATAATTCCCTGACTTTCAACTGACAGTATAAGTCAATTAACCAAGTCAAGTTCATGTTCATGTAACACTTCTATATTGAATTACATCATCTTTTCAAAGAAGCACATTAATACAGTTGTTTGTAACAAAATACAAGACTAAGTGAGTGCCGGGATGGATAAACATGTGCGCTCCCTTTCAAGACCAAGTGCGGGAAAAGGTACAGTGTCTTAAATTACGAAAGTAACGGTTACAATTAGTAACTGATGAAGAACTATGACAATATGTGTTTACCTATAGTTGTACGTATAAAGTTATATTTGATTATGTTGATGTGTATACTATCTATGTTTCTGTCAGTCGAGCCTACATTCATATACTAAATAACCAGTGGTTATGACATATATACCCATAAGCCAAAAAAGAATCATTAACCTACTTTTCATTCAATCTTTAATAATATCTAGTTCATATATAACTCTTTTCAGGACCGAATGTCATTCTATTTTAGTTTCATTTACCATACATTTATCAAAGAAAGTATTGCAACATTCGATAACTTGTATTGTTGTAATGGAGGTTTGTACTCTACACTAAACACTTTTCTAGATACACATACTGTTATAGTGTTAAAGGTAATTGTCTTAAATCCCATAATAATATACTTATATTGATTGCTTTGAGGTTGCCCAAGGTAATCTCAAAACATTACGGTGCCCGAGGCAAGGTCGAGAGACATAGTGCAGTCTCAAGATATTACAGAGAAGCTATAGTTTTAAGCGTGACCAAGAAAATAAGCAGTAGTTATTTTATACACGGCATCCCACCTGTTAATTCTCAAAAAGAGATATTTTAGCAAAATATGCTTGTCAAAATGTATTTATTTGTAGGAAGATTTACACGGCTAAATGAACTGCGCGTTTTCCACTTTGTGTTAAATTATTCAGTATTGACTCCATGGAGTCCACGCACACCATTGCATTTTTGTATATACTATGCAGGTTACATTTTTTTTTTTAATACTGCCCAGCAGTCATGCCACACTATGAATATGACTGACAAAGAAAGCGGACAAAATATACAGTTCCTCCGGTAGACAAATGAACATCCCTTCACTGCTATTATGTAAAGTTGTGTAGAACAGGTGTCACATGCATATTCACCTGTTCTACACATTTTTACATAATAGCAGTGAAAGGATGTTCCTTTGTCTACCTGAGGAACTGTATATTTTGTCCGCTTTCTTTGTCCGTCATTTTCATAGTGCCAGTAGTGATTTTCATGCCTGTTGTTTGAACCAATCAGCGGATTAGGATCCTCGTATTCAGTATATAAATGATAGCATGTGCACCCTCCTTACACTTACACTTACCCCCCCCCCCCCCATCCACTAAAATGCTAGTTAACAAACCATTCCATGCTGTTCCATGATGAATAGATAACCAGACACTGTGTGAGCTGGCTTGTCTTTATCGAAGGTCAACTTTTTCTCGTCTGCAAATATCCGTTGTCCTACTGCTTTGGCTGTATCGTTGTTATACGCTTCAAAAGTGACATCTGCTAAAAAATCATTGTTTCTTCTTCTTTGTCTTACATTTGGGAAGTCCATTTGTTGTATTTTCTTGGCAATATCAAGTCCCACCTCCCTTCCCTGGGCAGCAGTAAAATACAAGAGGTACCGGAATTCTTGTGGGTTCTTGCTCAGTACTCTACCCATCGACCTACTGTACTCTTCATGATTCGTTTCATATAGAGAGGCAAGATAAAGAGACGCAACATATTCTTGAAATAATTTGTGAGGAAAATAGACACTAGTGGTTACAGACTGTGAATTGGTCAAAGTTCTTTCCAATCTGCAAACTTTTAGATTTTCCCGACTTATAACTCCAATTCTGCAACATGTCAACATGGATTCCTTACACGAGCTAAAGTCCTCCTCATCAAAAGCCAATTTCTTTTCCAGGAGTCCTGAGAAAGCAATCGATCCTATTCTTTGCAAACAAGGCTTGGTATTTTCCATTTCCTTGTCTAGATTTGCTTTACATAACTCTTTGGTGACCTTTAATATATAATGGTCTCTTAGAAACATGATCATTTGATCAAATAATTGAGAAAATGTCTTCAGTTTGCGTATTGTTTCTCGTTTCTTATTGTCAATTTTTTCCCATAAGATGCATAGCATTGCTACGTAAATTGGGAAAGGAGCCATGTTCTCTTTGATTACATCATTCGCTTCCATGAACCGACATAGTTCTGATCCCGCCTTTTCATCGTTCACGAAGTATTTGCTGATGTATGTAGAGACATTTTCAGCACTAAATCCTTCTACTGCAATGAAAGCATACGACCTACTCAATCCTTCGTTGGATTTGATCTTATCCGCCCTCCACGGTCTTGTTGTCACCAGAACTATGCATTGCTTAAATTTCTCCAATCGTAGAATCTGAGAAATATCTGAGCTTTCTTCCCCATCATACTCATCGAGTCCATCAAGTACAATGAGAACCTTCGTAGGTTGAGATAATATGTAATTATCAATCTGTTTAGGGTTTACAGCATTACTGTCAGAGAGATAGTTTTTCATAATATCACCAATTGTCTGACCCTTGACAACGTTGCGCAGGGGTATAACCAGAACCCAACTAAAGCGCTGAAACTCTGGAGATCCATCGACCCAATCCCATGCGATCTTCGAACAGAAGGTCGTTTTACCAACACCACCTTCACCTTCAACCAAAAGACGTTTAGGAAGTGCCCCATTAATCTTTGTAGTTAGAAGATCAGTGTAATCCAGAGGCGTTTTGGTTCTTGTTCCCATTTTGTTCCTAAGCAGCGTTAAGTTCGTGTAAATTTGCTCGAATTCAAGAATGATATCGAATTCAACTGGGTCAGGTTTGATTTTGCACATTTGTTCACGATAGAATGTCTTCAAGTCTTCCCCACACTGGAGAACTTGTGCCTCAGTCATGAATGGTTGAGAAGTATCCAGTTTTGGATCTGCACAGAGAGTAAAAAACAATGTATTTAAATTAAAGGAAATATCTATTTCAACAGTTGTTATACAGATAAAACACAGATATTAAGTGCCTAACGCGTCTAGAAAGGCAATTGACATCTTTGGGTGGTAAATATAAGAATTAATCAAATATCTACAGGATTTTACCACATCTTTGGACACGACCCATTGGAAATGATATGATAAATATTAAGGCAATAACGTCACAAGGTGATAACCAAATTGGCAATTTGTGTAGTAATTTTCATTGTTCCATATTTTGTTCTTACTGTTTAAAAAATTCATAACTTCCTTATTAGTTATCCGATTTTCCTCTAGTTTTTTGTTTGGCTCTATTTCTCTTGTTTTCTGCGTCTATTTAAAGCAAGTTATTTTGGAGTGGTTTATTCCAAATATCTATAAGCTAAGAAAGATAACCAACAGTCTTTTTCAAGACTACACCAACAGTCCTTTTCAGGACTACACACCCTCAAGAAAGATTACCGAGAGTCCTTTTCAGGACTCCTCAATCCTCCCTCTCTCTCTCACATGGTGCAACCACAAGCCTATTGTATATCTACATGACCACGCAAGTCGAAGCAGCCTCGAAATATATTTAGGTGATACGTAACGAAGTCTACGTATCACCTTTTGATTTCGTCAAGATTTTTCTTTATTATTATTATTATTATTATCAGGTGGGCTGTATATCGTACAGACCACCTTATAATTTCGTTAGAATTGCCTTTATTTATTATTTATTAAATATTTTTCTTATTTCTAACCACTTTTTTGTTAGCAAGATAACTTGAAAATGGCTCAATCAAATGCCTTTAAATTTGGCACACATATGTATAGGCATATGTACAAAGCACAGAATTTTTTTCAACCTTGACCTTGACTGATGACGTCATCTAGGCGCCATTTTGTAAAATTTTACGAAAATCAACTCATGATCATATCTTCATAACCAAAAGGTATTTCTCATTCATATTTATCATGATCACGGTCAATATCCGTCCGGTCAATGGCAGGTCAAATAACGCGCGCGTGCGCGTACGTCCGCGCGTCAATGCGCGCGTAAAATTTTGAAATGCTCAAAATCGTCTCAAAATCATTTTGCATACGTTTTAGGTCATTCTAAGCATTTTATAAAAAATCGCGCACATGCGCATGCGTGCCCGTTTTCGCGCGTAAAACTATTGCACAACATAGAATCGCCATTTTTGTTCTTTCATAATATTCCACATATTTTTACAAACAAATTGATAGCATGTTTATCTCTTTATGACTATTAATGACGGAATGATCGACCGTTAAACATAAATTTCCTTGCGCGCGAGCTCTTGTAATACATAGCATATATGGGCAAAAACATGCCTATGCAAAATCCATTGTAGCTCTTTAGGATGCAAGGTGACCCCAATTTTTTTTCATATTTTGATTAAGTATGAATCGGAGATATGATTTCATGTCTCATTTGACCCTCAATTAACTCATGACGTCATCATAATGGCCTCCGAACTCAAAATTTCAATTTGCATATTATGACGTCAGCATATTTTTGGAAAATTGATTGTATCTTTGTAAAAATTGATCGATTTTCTTCAAAATTTTGATATGTTCTAGCTGAGACAATTTTCAACAATCGTCACGATTTTTCATTTTGACAAAGGCATCATGGCGTATTTTTGCGATTAAAGGAGGCATGTCAATTTTTCACATTTTGCGTGTATTCTCTATGGACATGACTTTTTCTCAAAACTTGATTCTACATTCCCGTCTTTCGCGAGCAATATCTACGTCGTTTTAGCTTCATTTACGCTGAACTTCGAGTATGTTGTAGCTGAGACAAAAAGCTATCTCAAATGTACCCTTCATTTTGTCTCAATTTTTTGTTGGATCAGCCCACCTATACTTGCTCCAAGCAAGTATTACAAATCTAGTTATTTATTTTTATTTCTCCGCACTTTTTTGTTAACAGGATAACTCAAGATCAATTCAATCAATTTCGTTCAATTTTGGCACAGTCATAGGTCATTGTCATGAAACGTGACAGTAACATTTTCAAGGTCATCAAATCTTCATGACGTCATCCAGGCGCCATTTTGTGTTTTGTTTGGTACTTTCAACTCATGATCATATCTTCATAACGGAAAGGAATTTCTTATTCATATTTATCATGATTAAGGTCAATATCCGTCCGGTCAATTTCAGGTCAAAAAACGCGCGCGCATGCGTACGTCCGCGCGTCAGCGCGCGCAAAAAAAATAAAAATGCTCTAAATCGTCTCAAATTAATTTTGCATACGTTTCAGGCCATTTTAAGCGTTTCGCAAAAAAACGCGCACACGCACATGCGCGCGCGTTTTCACCCGTACTGGTATTTTTCAACATAAAATCGCCAAATTTTCTCTGTCATCATATTTGGCACATTTTTCCAAGCATGTTGATACCTTGTTCACCTTTTTATGCTCAGTAATAACGGAATGAGCGTCCGTTTAAAAAATTGTCCGTGCGTGCGAGCTCTTGTAATACATAGCATACATGGGCAAAAACATGCCTATACAAAATCCATTGTAGCGCTTTAGGATGCAAAGTGAATCCAATTTTTTTTTCATATTTTGATAGAATATGAATTGGAGATATGATTTCATGTCACATTTGACCCTCAATTAACTCATGACGTCATCATAATGGCTTCCGAACTCAAAATTTCAATTTGCATATTATGACATCATCATATTTTTGGAAAATTGATTGTATCTCTGTAAATATTGATCAATTTTCATCCAAATTTTGATATGATCTAGCTGAGACAATTCTCTACAAATGCAGTTTCCACGATATTTCATTTTGACAATGGCATCGTGGCGTATTTTTGCGATTAAAGGAGGCATGTCAATTTTTCACATTTTGCGTGTATTCTCTATGGGACATGACTTTTTCTCAAAACTGGATTCTACATCCTGTCTTTTGCGAGCAATATCTCCGTCGTTTTAGCTTTGTTTACGCTGAACTTTGAGTATGTTGTAGCTGAGACAATAAGCTATCACAATTGTGCCCTTTATTTTTCGATCAGATGCCGGGATCATGCTCATATTTCAATTACAAAGTGGGATTTGTGCATTCCATTTTCCGTTTACGTGTAATCTCTATGGGAAATGTTTTGGTACATCGGTAACGCACTTGACTTCCGACCTCGAGGTCCCTGGTTCGAGTCCGGGCGTCTCCAACAATTTTTTTTCTTCACTTTTTTTTCTTTTTGACCATTCACTCTACCATCTCCTTTGAATATTAAAACACGTACAATCGCAAATAATGTAATAAACAACCATATTTACTTTATTATTACCCTATTATCACTAGATCCATTACTTTTTGCGTGTAATCCTTATGGGAGATGACTTTTCTCAAATCTGGATTCTACATTCTTGTCTTTTGCGAGCAATATCGCCGTTATTTCGGCTTGATTTTTGTTGATTTTTGAGTATGTTGTAGCTGAGACTATATACTATCTAAATGTTCTCTCATTTTTTTCAGTCTGATGTCATCGTGGTCTGTTGATGATAATCATCAACATCATCATGATCATCATCATCGTCATCACCATTACTATCAAGATCATCATCATCATCATCATCATCATGATCATCATTGTTTACATGTCTATATAACTTCTCCCTTTCTCAATATAGTAAATATTATAATCTATCATAAGAGTTGAAGACAGACCACCTAATTCGTCCCCATGACGAATTAAATGTCTAGTTTATTTTTATTATTCTTCCTCGAATTTGTTCGCAAGATATCTCAAGAATGAATAAAGCTATTATCATGAAACTTGTAATGATGATAGATATTAGTCTAACTTAGACCTGCGTGACTTTTCAAAGACTCAAACTTATCATGACGTCATCTAGGCGCCATTTTGTGAAAATCAACTTATGATCATATCTTCATAACGGAAAGACAATTCTCATGTATAATTATCAGGATTAAGATCAATATCCGTCCGGTCAATTTCAGGTCAATAATTGCGCGCAAACATGCGCGTACGCTTACGTGCGCGCGTTAACGCGCGCGAATTTTTTTAAAATGCTCAAAATCATTCCAAATTTTGTTTGCATACGTTTTAGGCCATTGTAAGCATTTCATAAAAAATCGCGCAAAACACGCATTTTTGCGCGTTTTCGTTCGTCACGGCCGAACGAAAAATAATTCCTGTGCAATAATTATTGACAGAATATTCCTCATATTTTTCCGAACAATTTGATACCATGTTCATCTCTTTATCACTATAAATAACGGAATGAGCGTCCGTCCAAGATAAATATCCGCGCGCGCGAGGTCATGTATTACATAGCATATATGGGCAAAAACATGCCTATAAAAAGTACATCGGGATGAATAAGGACTGCCATTTTTGTTTCATATTTAGATACAGTATGAGTCGGAGATATGATTTAATATCTTATTAGGCCATTAAATACATCTTGACGTCATCATAATGGCCTTGAAAGTCAAAATACAAAATTGCATATTATGACGTCATTATATTTATGGAAAATTTAGTGTATTTCTCATAATATTGACTGATTTTCTTCCAAATCTCGGTATCTTGTAGTTGAGGCAATTGCCTTCAAGATAAATACACACTACTTTTTATTTCATTGACGTCATCATAGTACAAAATTCAATTAAAGGCCACATTTCAGAATTTTCTTAATTTGCGTGTTATGCCTAAGGAAGGTGAATTTCGTTCACATCATGAATCTTCATGACATTGATCTTTGAGCACTATCTAGCTTATGAGTACTCTATGTTCTCCCAAATTTTGATACGGTGTAGCTAATAAATTATCTACAATATTGACGTACATCATTTACGTTAATATATCATTTCTGGCAGTTTATATGCACTAGTTACAATTTGTATTACCTATTTTAATTTGAAGTATATTTACAGTACTCTTGTTTGGACACTCATGATTATTGTTATTCATATAAATATACTTTTTCGGCAGTAATATTCTATCGTTGTATTTTTAGATATTTATCTTGATTATGTATTGTTTGTTTTAAATATGTCATTTGATGTACCATTATCATGTTTATGTTAATTCGATGTATTTACATTGTTTCACACGGCCCCAATGGAAATCAGTCTTGTAACTGTTTGGGCTTTTTTAACCGTGTATAAATGAAGATATCAATTCAATATCAAAATCATTTCGATGACATCATCTTAGTGAAAATTTCAATTAAAGGCGACATGTCAGAATTTTCTTAGTTAGCGTGTTAGGCGACTTTTTCTGAAATCCTGATTCTACAAATCTCTATCGAATACCTGAAGGGGGCGCTATACCACTCTTAATCATGGTCTTTATCGTATTTATGATCATTATCATTAGATCATCATCGGCACACTTTCATGATAACAAAATAGCACGTATCACCTAATTCGTCAAAGTGACGAATTAAAGTCTAGTGTTATTTGTGTTGTTTGTTGAGATGTCATCGTATAAATGGGGATTATGATGATTTTCTATGCATTCCAATCGCTTCTGTTGTCAATAATGCAACTGAAAATCATTATGATGCCATGCGGTTCGATTTCCGATGTCGATCTAGTTGTAATTTATATTTGCAGGTTTGAATCCCGCATTGATTCATTTATGATTTAATCTGCTTGAAATTTGCAAAGAATTATCTTAAACGTTCCAAAAATTACAAAAAAAATCAACATCAACAGGCAAACCGAGCCCGTCTCCCGCACAGGGCTCGGGTTTGTGCAGATAGGATATGAATTGCCCCACAGCTGCACCACCAACGCCGTCTCCTTCTTCTGTAATTAGTCCTCCCCTCCCTGTTATCTCTCCTAGCTTCCTATAATCATCATCACTACCACTATTACTATAACTATCATTGTCACTGGCTGTGAAGCGGTTCTTCAATTTCGATGCCTAAATCTAGTAGGACCACTTCCTCAAAATTGGACATTATGATGAATGATATTTGTATGTTTTGCAACGCACAAAACGTCTAAACAATAGCTGTGCAGCTGTGCGAAGCCTAGCCGGTGTGACCGCGTAGAATGTTACCCGCACCGATCGCCCCCCTAATAGAGATCGATCGAGAGCGGACGATCGGTGCGGATTTTATCCGCGCAGAATGTCCGTGTCGGACATTCTGTGCGCACCTCAAATGTCCGACGGACAATCTGTGCGGAAGAGGTCTCGCACCAATAGTCCGCCTGCCGCACCGAATGTCCGTACTCTAGTCCACACGTATACATATTAAATACGAGTATAACTAGACATATAATACTTGTTTGGAACAAGTAAAGGTGGGCTGGTCAACTTAAATTTGAGACAAAATAGAGCAAAAATAAGCGAGATACAATATCATGTAGTTTCATGACGTGAACGAAATTCACCTTCTATAGGGATAACGCAAATTATGAAGGCCTTTTGACATGAGGCCTTTAATCAAGATTTTCACTATGATGACGTCATCAAAATGAAAAATGGTTATTACTGAGCTTGTAGAAAATTGTCTTAGCTACAACATATCGAAATTTTGAAGAAAATTGATCAATATTTACAGAGATACAATCAATTTTCCATAGATATGCTGACGTCATAATATGCAAATTCGTATTTTGAGTTCCAAGGCCATTGTGATGATGTCACGATACACTTAATGGCCAAATGAGACATGAAATCATATCTCCGACTCATACTCTATCTAAATATGAAAAAAATTGAGGATCCCGGTGCATTCCAAAGAGCTATAATGGATTTTGTATAGGCATGTTTTTGCCTATATATGCTATGTATTATAAGAGCTCGCGCGCACGGACATTTATCTTGAATTTGCGCTCATCTTAAAATTAATGGTCATAAAGAGATGAACATAGTATCAAATTGTTTGAAAAATTATGGGAATTATCATGAAAGAAAAAAAATGGCGATTCTACGTTGTGTAATGGTGTTACGCGCGAAAACGCGCGCGCATGCTCGTACGCGCGATTTTTTTATAAAATGCTTAAAATGACCTGAAACGTATGCAAAAAAAATTTAAGACGATTTTGAGCATTTAAAATTTTTGCGCGCGTACTGACGCGCGGACGTACGCGCACGCGCGCGTTTTTTGACCCGATTTTGACCGGACTGATATTGACCTTGATCATGATAAATATGAATGAGAAATACCTTTTGGTTATGAAGATATGATCATGAGTTGATTTTCAGAAAATTTCACAAAATGGCGCCTAGATGACGTTATCAGTCAAGGTCAAGGTTGAAAAATTTGCATGTGTATTGTTCATATGCCTATATGTGTGCCAAATTTTAAGACATTTGATTGAGCCATTTTGAAATTATCTTGCACACAAAAAAGTGGGTCGAAATAAGAAAAATAACTAGATTTGTAATACTTGTTTTGTACAAGTATAGGTGGGCTGTTCTAATATATATTTAAAGGGCAAATTTGTGATAGCTTATCGTCTCAGCTACAAGATACTCGAAGCTCAGCGAAAATGAAGCTAAAATGACGGAGATATTGCTCGCAAAGACCGGAATGTAGAATCCAGTTTTGAAAAAAAAATCATGTCCCATAGAGAATACACGCAAATGTGAAAAATTGACATGCCTCCTTTAATCTCAAAAATACCCCATGATGCTTTTGTCTAAATGAAAATTTGTGGCTACAACATTGCAGACAATTTTCCCAGCTAGAACATATAGAAATTTGAAGACAATCCATCAATATTTACAGAGATACAATCAATTTTCCATAAATATGCTGACGTCATAATATGCAAATTGGAATTTTGAGTTCGGAGGCCATTATGATGACGTCATGGGTTAATTGAGGGTCAAATGAGACATGAAACAATTATCTCCGAATCATACTCTTTTAAAATATGAAAAAAAATTGGGGTCACCTTGCATCCTAAAGAGCTACAATGGATTTTGCATAGGCATGTTTTTGCCCATACGGTATATGCTATGTATAACAAGAGCTCGCGCGCACATAAATTTATGTCTAATGGTCGATCATTCCGTCAAAATTTTACGCGCGCATTGACGCGCGGACGTACGCGCACGTGCGCGTTATTTGACCTGTCATTGACCGGACGGATATTGACCTTGATCATGATAAATATCAATGAGAAATACCTTGTGGTTATGAAGATATGATCATGAGTTGATTTTCGTAAATTTTACAAAATGCGCCTAGATGACGTCATCAGTCAAGGTCAAGGTTTAAAAAATTCTGTGCTTTGTACATATGCCTATACATATGTGTGCCAAATTTTAAGGCATTTGATTCAGCCATTTTCAAGTTATCTTGTCCACAAAAAAGTGGTTAGAAATAAGAAAAATAAAGAATAAATAATAAAGGCAATTCTAACGAAATCATAAGGTGGTCTGTACGTTATACAGCCCACCTGATAAATAAATAAATAAATAATAAATAAAGGCGATTTTAAAACAAAAATATAAGGTGGTCTGTATTAGATACAGCCCACCTGATAAACTAGATTTGTAATACTTGTTTGGAACAAGTATAGGTGGGCTGATCCAACAAAAAAATGAGACAAAATGAAGGTTACATTTGAGATAGCTTTTTGTCTCAGCTACAACATACTCGAAGTTCAGCGTAAATGAAGCTAAAACGACGTAGATATTGCTCGCGAAAGATGGGAATGTAGAATCAAGTTGTGAGAAAAAGTCATGTCCCATAGAGAATACACGCAAAATGTGAAAAATTGACATGCCTCCTTTAATCGCAAAAACACGCCATGATGCCTTTGTCAAAATGAAAAAACGTGGACTGGATTTGTAGAGAATTGTCTCAGCGAGAACTTTTTTAAAATTTTGAAGAAAATCGATCAATTTTTACAAAGATACAATCAATTTTCCAAAAATATGCTGACGTCATAATATGCAAATTGAAATTTTGAGTTCGGAGGCCATTATGATGACGTCATGAGCTCATTGAGGGTCAAATGAGACATGAAATCATATCTCCGATTCATACTCAATCAAAATATGATAAAAAATTGGGGTCACCTTGCATCCTAAAGAGCTACAATGGATTTTGCATAGGCATGTTTTTGCCCATATATGCTATGTATTACAAGAGCTCGCGCGCACGGAAATTTATGTTTAACGGTCGATCATTCCGTCATTAATAGTCATAAATAGATAAACATGCTATCAATTTGTTTGTAAAAATATGTGGAATATTATGAAAGAAAAAAAATGGCGATTCTATGTTGTGGAATAGTTTTACGCGCGAAAACGCGCACGCATTTGCGTGTGCGCGATTTTTTATAAAATGCTTAGAATGGCCTAAAACGTATGCAAAATAATTTTGAGACGATTTTGAGCATTTCAAAATTTTACGCGCGCATTGACGCGCGGACGTACGCGCACGCGCGCGTTATTTGACCTGCAATTGACTGGACGGTTATTGACCTTGATCATGATAAATATGAATGAGAAATACCTTTTGGTTATGAAGATATGATCATGAGTTGATTTTCGTAAAATTTTACAAAATGGCGCCTAGATGATGTCATCAGTCAAGGTCAAGTTGAAACAAATTCTGTGCTTTGTACATATGCCTATACATATGTGTCCTAAATTTCAAGGCATTTAATCGAGCCATTTTCAAGTTATCTTGTCCACAAAAAAGTGGTTAGAAATAAGAAAAATAAAGAATAATAAATAAATAAATAAAGGCAATTCTAACGAAATTATAAGGTGGTCTGTACGTTATACAGCCCACCTGATTAAAAATTCTTGAAAAACAATATCATGTAGTTTCATGACGTGAACGAAATTCACCTTCTATAGAGATAACGCAAATTATGAAGGCCTTTTGACATGAGGCCTTTAATCGAGATTTTCACTATGATGACGTCATCAAAATGAAAAATGGTTATTACTGAGCTTGTAGGGAATTGTCTTAGCTACAACATATCGAAATTGAGAAGAAAATTGATCAATATTTACAGAGATACAATCAATTTGCCATAAATATGCTGACGTCATAATATGCAAATTCGTATTTTGAGTTCCAAGGCCATTATGATGATGTCACGATACACCTAATGGCCAAATGAGACATGGAATCATATCTCCGACTCATACTCTATCTAAATATGAAAAAAATTGAAGGTCACGGTTCATTCCAAAGAGCTATAATGTATTTTGTATAGGCATGTTTTTGCCCATATATGCTATGTATTAAAGAGCTCGCGCGCACTGACATTTATCTTGAATTGACGCTCATCTTGTTATTAATGGTCATAAAGAGATAAACATGGTATCAAATTCCTTGAAAAAATATAAGAATATCATGAAAGAAAAAAAATGGCGATTCTATGTTTTGCAATGGTGTTACGCGCGAAAACGCGCGCGCATGCTCGTACGCGCGATTTTTTATAAAATGCTTGAAATGACCTGAAACGTATGCAAAAAAATTTGAGACGATTTGAGTATTTAAAAAATTTGCGCGCGCACTGACGCGCGGACGTACGCGGACGCGCGCGTTTTTTGACCTGAAGTTAACCGGACACATATTGACCTTAATCATGATAAATATGAATGAAAAATGAATTACCGTTATGAAAATATGATCATGAGTAAATTTCAGAAAATTTCACAAAATGGCGCCTAGATGACGTCATCAATCAAGGTCAAGGTTGAAAACTTTGCTGTGCCTTGTTCATATGCCTATACATATGTGTACCAAATTTTAAGATATTTGATTGAGCCATTTTCAAATTATCTTGCACACTAAAAAGTGGGTCGAATTAAGAAAAATAAATAAATAAATAAATAATAAATAAAGGCGATTTTAACAAAAATATAAGGTGGTCTGTATTAGATACAGCCCACCTGATTATACTTAATGAATGAAACGACTGGATAACCCATATTCAGCTTTGCCAGCTAGCTAGGGATGACACTACAGGTCTTCCCGGCGAGGATCCAGGCCTGGGGGGGGGGAGGGCCTTGACCCCCCAACCGCCAACAAAAAATGAAGAGAGAGAGAAGGTAAAGCAGAGAGTAAGGGAAATGAAGAAGAGGAAGAAGAAAAGAAAGGGGGAAAAGAAGGAGATCGGGGCGAAAGGCCTTCGCCACCCCCTCCCCCCTCAGCAAAAGAGAGAGAGAGAGAGAGAAAGAAAGAGGGAAGGACAAATAAGGGAAAGACAAAGAAGAGACTAATGGAAAGGAAGAATGAAAAAAAGGGGGAGAGAATGAGATCGGGGGGGGGGGGGGCGAAAGGGCTTTGCCTCCCAGGCTGTTGCCCCCCCCCCCCCCAGCAAAAAAAGAGAGAAAGGGCTTTGCCTCTGCCCCCCCCCCCCCCCTCCCTTCCCGACCACCCCAAACTAAAATGAGAGAGAGAGAGAGAGAGAGAAGTAAGGGAAGGGAAAGGTGGAAAAAGAGGAAGAAGAAAGGTAGGGAGATCAGTTGCAATTTGTCCCGATTTGTAACCCTCCCCCCCCCCCCCTCAGCAAAGAGAGAGAGAGAGGAAGAAGGGAAGTGAAAGGGAAAGACAAGAGAAAGGGACAGAAAACAAAGAGAAAGAAAGACAAAGAATTAGGGAAGATCAGTAGCGATTTTCATTGGTTTTTCTATCATCATTGTACAACTATCATTGTACAAATGTATTTATATATTCATTTAGTTATTCCTGTTTGATAACAAAAATATGACTATAAACTCATAACAGCAACAAAATTAAATGCGGGTAGGCACAGGGCGTGGTTCTAAACTTACAGAGACACTTCGATGAAGACACCCTTATATCATGATTGCGTGTGTTGAACTGCCCAGGGCTTTACAACTTTAAACCTCCAGGGTTTATTTTGCATATATAGGTATTTACATGTTCATTTATATAATAAAGGAAATAATAAATATATTAAAATAGGTAGCAAATAAAGGATGACTAACAGAGGGATGAAAACAAACATATAGGAGAGGATGATCAAGCATAATGATGTGCACCAATCTATGAATGTGAATTACTAAGTAGCCTGTTCACACTCTACATTAACAAAGCATTTGTAGCCCTAATTTTAAGCAGTTGAAGAAATTAATACAAATTTGGGCAATATTTTTCAAGTCCAGTTTATCTGTACGAGATTTATATATGAGTAATATTAAGCTTTGGTTGAGCTTTCTTTGGGTCATTGTACTTATCAGATACGTTTTGATCCCTTTCAGAGAATGTTCTCTCGCAAGTTGACGTTGTAACCGGGATGGTAAGGTAAATGAGAATAATAATAATAATAATAATAATAACGTTTTATTTACCCAGGGTAGCCACTTCAGTTATGAAACTGCTCTTCCAGCGGGCCCTGCATAACATAATATGTTATTACTACCCTTCTCCAATCTATGATGCTGAGCGCCTAGCTAGAAGGCAGAAGGTCCCATTGTTATAAGTATTTTGTATGACTCGGCCGGGGTTCGAATCCACGACCTCCCGTTCATGAGGCGGGCGCTCTAACCAATGAGCCACCATGCCCGGTTAGAAGAAGGATGTGCACCTCTGAGAATGATCTCTTATAGATTTGACTGTTGTTGAAAATCTCACAGATTGTTTTAATGTATTTGATAGGTTTCCTCTCATCGTCACACACGTCTTGGAGGCTTGTTAGCTGCCGAGTTAATGCTACAAAGTCAATATCTCCGGCATACACTTCCCTCAACTCATCAGCACGAACAAAATATTGGGGAGGGGGGGGGGGGGCTCATGATAACCGAGCCCGGCCGAAATATTGGGGAGGGGGGG